>JABJVR010028527.1:0-35634 GCA_025773905.1 Chitala chitala
TGTACTGTGATATTAGGACAGCACTTATTGTTAGTAGATTCTCTAATACTGATTGACCTCGTTTGTGACATGCATGTATACTATTATCCTTGTAAGTCACTTTGGACAAAGGCACCTGCTAAATAAATAAAATGTAAATGTATAAAAAAACTAAAGCAAAACAAAACATTTTACACATTTCCTCCATGAACCGAAAGCTCAGATTGCACAAGATTGAAACCGTACCTAGCTATTTTAAAGTAGAACCTTTGACACTCTATTCAAGAAGTTATTACAAATAATACCATACTAAGTATAGATGGTGAGTGCCACACCGTCCTGTGATTGAGAGTGGGTGAGATCTGATTGCTGCTAGCTCTGGTTCAGATGGGGCTCATCAAAGCAGATTAGCAGACCGGCTAAGTGTACAGGAACCATCCCTATGCTCAGTCACAGTTCACTTCTGACCACTGTGATAGTTGCCTGAGCCTTGTGATTTAGTACTTGTGTTTTGTGGTGTAGAATTTGCATTGTTGTCATTGTTTTGGTCCTGGTCCATTGTGGCTTCTGCATTTGCCCCTTTTTTGTGTTTAAATCTTACCCCTTCTCCCAATGTCTGTCTCACTCTCTTTGGATTGTAACAGACAATAAAAATATTTGATGAGTGACACAAATTGTTTAATTGTTTATCAATTGGTGAATTGCAGAATCCTTTGAGGTAATCATATTTAAATAGAAACCATGCTTGTGTAGTTTTTGCTCTCATAGCACCATTCAGCTACTGATCGGTAGGCACATTTTTCTAAGCCAGATTCTACTTCAATCTTCAAACTTTTGGTTATTTAGGATCAACGCCATGCCACTGATTTGGAAGAAAAGGCATCTGACTGATTTACAGTTGAAAATATGAGCACACGTTTTCTGTCACGTTTTTTTTTTTTGCTATATGTAGAGAAGTCTTGCCCAAGCTGAAAATGTACAGAGCCTGTTCCAGAAATGCCCCTCATTAGTTAAGTCAAGCAGGTTGCTGGCAAATGAAAGGGAAATTCAATGCAAATTGGGCGTACGTAAGGCGTCGCCTGCGGCTGGTGGTCCATGATAACATTACGCTTTCAGACTCTGTGGAGTTAGAAGGTGATGTGCAACGCCAGCGTTTCTCCATTTCTGTGAAAAATATGGACATGCGGTCAGTTTTGCCATGATGGCAAAATTTTAACTGACAGCTTCAACCAGATTGTTAATTGCTGCATGGTCATTAACTCAATTAAAATACATATTTTGGTGCTAAAACAGCTTTAGCTAAATTACATTGCACAAGCAACAGCTGACAGTGCAAAATATGCAAAGAAGAGATTTGTGGAACCTCTACTGTAAATCTTGAAGGGATATAAAATGTAAAATGAAATTGCCTGGGTAAGGATTTTGCTATGATTTGAACTTTCCATAAAGCGTACACTGAAAGGGCATTAGACGTGTATAAATGTGTCATTTATGAGAAAAGACTTAGTATAAATCTGGGTGTCACAGAAGAAAGGCGCCAGCGTATGTTCTGCAGTCGCCCAGCTGATACTGAGCCGACACATTTCTGAGTTGGTCTCCCAGGACCATCTTTACCTTCTCAGATCATCAGCCTTTTGTGGTGTGTTTGAGACACTTTGAGAGATCCCATTAGTCACAGTCGCACGACTCTGGCGGCAGTAAACAAGCCTATGTTCTACGCCCCGCCGAGAATGCTGCCGGGACCTCCTGGCAAATATGTCAGCCTTAATCAGCATAGAAACATGCACGCGCCAGGTAGGCGCCGTCTCCTCCTTCGTGCTTTTGAAGTTCACTCACAAAAGAGGAACTCGCTGCTCGCAACATGTTGAATACAAGCTGTTGCATTTGATGGGCGCCGCTAATGGGTGCGGATGTGTGTGTTTCGATGGCACAGATATTTCCCAGAAAGAGAAGCTTGTGTGAATAAATATAGCTCCAGGACCATGACAGGCACATGTGTCTGGAGATTTGATAAAAATTCTGTAAAAAAAAGCAGAGGTTGTTTATTTCTTCATTTAGCTGCTTGCTGCTGTTTCTTGGTGGTTCATTGACCCTGGTGTTTGTCTGTGCTTGTGCTGATTGTAGGATAAGTCCTCTGTTTTCTTCATTTTCTCACAGTGCCTGACTTGCTCTGTTGTTGTGGGAGGTACTGAATGATTTTTTTTTTTTACCAAGACTAGTTGCCTGGCTTCCTCTAACTAGCTGTCTGTCTATTAGCAAAAGATGATGCGGAGGAAGAATTTTAAATGTGTGCATTATTTTCTCTTAAGGTAACAAATGTGTAGTTTTTGCTAATGTGTGTTTCAAACATAAGCATTGATACGTGCCATAATTTAAATAGTAAATTTACTCTTAGAGGGCTTTGTACTCATGAGACACTCAAGGGTCATGCCTAGATCATGTGATCCTTTAGGCACAACCAGTAAACTACAGAGCTGGAAGCAGAAGTGTCAACGAGCAGTGGAAATACACTTAGATGATGTTGTGATATTTGTGCTTAAAACTATTAGATTAAAACACAAACCACAGTGATGTGTCTTAACAATGCTTAACAATACAGAAGACCGTGAATTTGTTTTTTCAGAGATTCTCTGCTCATTCATTTGTACTGATTTCTTCAATTTTCTGTGTAAAGCGCTTTGAGGCATGCTGTTGTGAAAGGCGCTATATAAAAATTAATGGAATTGAATTGAATTGAATTGAATTGAATTGAATTGAATTTTGCAATGAGTGTCCACCTGTGTATGTGGTTTTTGGATGTTTTCCAAATAAAGAGAGATTCTTTCTAACTACCACAGTTTTAGTGAAAAATTTCTTTGGGTCTCAAAATTTACTTTGGCAAGGGGACTAATACTAACTGTCATGCTGGTGACATCCATTTCTGTCAAGATGCAAAGATTTCTATTTTTGTCTTTCAATGAAAACCCTCAGCAAGCTCATACATTTGAAAACTTCCAAATTAGTTACAACTGTTGTAGTTATTTAATGTTAATTTGTTGCTACTGAGATACTCTGCATTAAGTCAGCTATTGAGGGTTAGTCAAACAAACGAGGTAATAAGAATTAATGTGGATGCAATAATCTCAGTGAACGTCCTCCTCATCTGATCGAGTGCAATCTGAAACGGTATTTAACTTATTAGGTTTCGTAAATGCTACGCAACAAAAATTGATTTTTTAAATGAGAAAATTCTAGGAAAAATAATAATCAATGACGCATTTCTCATCTTTGCATTACAGCAATTATTTTAATCAACACAATGTAAAACCCAGGAGGTACAGTACAATAAATATAAAATCAACGTTATACCAATTTTATCATAAATGAGGTATACGTGCAACCATGAATACATTACATAAACATTAACCTAATTATTTTTATTAGATTAAAACACCATTGAGTTCTCTTTTTTCTAAGACTTTTGCTAAACCAATTTGAAATTATAGCTGTAAAACCTGTCCTTAGAGCTTTATTCTTCTTATGAAGTTGCATAAACGGTTTAATCCATAAGCTATTTTTTAAAACAATCAAATCAAAGTATTAAAACACTTAAGGGATGATTTTGTTGCTAAAACACAATTTTTATACCTCTGTTATTGGCATATGGTTTAGTTTGTGAACTGGGTTTAGTGCCACTATCAGTGAGGCCCAATGACATAAAGAGCATCTAATGTTTAAATAACACTTTTTTGCATGTTTGCAGCGTTTTTCACTGACAGTCCCTCATGTGCTCACGTGGCTGAGGACCATGACTTCTCTGATATCTTATAAAAACAGAAGGTTATTCAATAAAGCAGAATCTCCTTTTTAATGTTCTATACAAATAAATACATTTAGTTTTTTCTAAATATACATTTAAAGAGTAATGTACATTGCTATAATGTGCCAATTACTTTCAAAACCAATTATAAACACACACACACACACACACACACACAAGCAGTATCAGTAAAAATTTTAATAAAACATAATTGAAACCAGATTTTTAATGAGTTTCTATCTGTTCAGCTGTATACTATTGTTTATAAATGCTAGCTTATTATTTAATGTTTACTCATTTAATTTATACAATTTTATAAATTATATAGAAAAATATCTGGGCTCCAAAACTTCTACTTAAACATTTTACCTTTCCAGTTTATCAAAAATGGCTTTCTTTGGAACAGGAAAACAGTTTAGCAACCTTTTCCGTAACACTTCCTTAGGGAATATAACCGTTGCTGGTATTACACTATATTACAGCCTTTCTTGAAGGTATGACCACTCACTGTGATGACAAGATGATTGTTTTTGTGACTGAAGAGATGAGGGTACACCATGACCATGGTGCTTGGAACTGTTGGCAATTCATTTGTCAGGTTTGACTGATTCATCCAAATAATGAGTATAAATTCTTGCCTGAAGAGCTGCGGTGTGTTCGATATTTTGCAATATGAGTTAGCCTGCCCTTATGTAAACCAATACACAGAATTCTGCAGGGTTTGCTCAGTACTAAGAAGGCAAAGGTAAAGGAGAAAATAGCTAGTTCAATTCTGTACTTAATGTACTTAAGAAGGCGAGGCATTCTGCACTGGCTCAGTGGGTAGAGCATCAGGCTGAGATGCAGAGGTTTTCCGTTTCCAATTCCAGCCTAGCCACCAGATTCCTGAGCAATAAACTCAGCTCTAGCTCCCCAGGTACCACATATGACTCCCACTGCTCCCCCCAAAGGAATGGGCTAAATGCAGAGAACCAGTATTGCTCAAACAGGTATGTGCAATTTTGTAAGTTGCTTTGCATAAAAGCATCTGCTAAAGTAAATGTAAATGTGTTATAAACATTGCCAGTATTGGAACTGGTAAGACACAGTATTGTGATGGATTGGTATAGAAGTTGCACACAGTGCCCTGTGGACACCAGACTAGTGTAGAGCTAACAACCTGTCTCTGAACATGGATAAAATGAAGATGGTTGTGGACTTTCGAAAAGCACTGAGTGACACTTCTCCACTGAGCATTGATGGCTCCTGTGCAATTGTTAAGAATTCAAAAATTTTGGTGTCCACCTGGTGGAGAATCTCTCCTGGTCCCTCAACATCAGTTCCATTGTAAAGAAGGCTCAGCAGTGGCTGTACTTCCTGAGGAAGCTGAGGAAAGCCCATCTTTCTCCACCTATCCTCACCATGTTTTACAGAGGGACTATTAAGAGTACTGTGTGCAGCTGCATCACTGCTTGGAAATTGCGCCGTATCAGATCACAAGGTCCTGCAGCAGGTAGGGAGGACAGCTGAGAATATCATTAGGGTTTGTCTTCCTTTATTCAAGCACATTTACACCACACAGTGCACCTGCAAGGCCACCAGCATCATGGGTGACCCTACACACCCATCACACAAACTGCTCACTTTACTAACGTCTGGCAAAAGGTACTGGAGCATCTGGCCCCTCACGGGCAAAATGTATAACAGCTTCTGTCCCCAAGCCATAAGATTCCTCAATTCTCAGGAGCTGGACTGCTCTGTGAGATACACCAACACTACACTGCTGCAATTTTATGACTATTATCATACACAACACATTTCAATTGTGTACTTTGCATTAAACTGTGTCTGGTCAGTGCTGTTGTCTGCTATCTTGTGTTATATTTACATCTTGTTCTTTGCAATAGTTCTGTCATTTGCACTATATAATCTAGCAGTACTTAATTAGGTTATTACTACTTGATGTCTTTTTACACCCTGTATATTTCAATGAGTACTCTTGTGTTGTCCTTTTGTGTTGTTTTTTATGTAGCATCTGGTGTCCTGAGGAAACATTGCTTTGTTTTACTCTGTATCAATTGTATCGAGCTGAAACAACAACGAAACCACTATCTTATCCTATCCTATCCTATATTCACAAGTTATTTTATGGTGCTGAGGAGAAGGGATCTGTCTTCATCACAAATTCATAGCCCTCAGTATCATCTTCCTCAGAGTCTTTGCTTTGTCACAAGTGTCAAATTACACAGCATGTGAGAAAACAAAGAGGGAGGATGGGGGAATAAGGCTGTGTCCCCTCATCTCCACCACCAATATCCTTTCTCTCTGTCTTTTAATGGCTGTGGTAGCTTCAAACTCTGCACCTGCTCTCTTCACCTGTGGACAGCAATAAAAACTGATTCGTTTGCGGCACTAGAACAAATGGGGTTCAGTGCCTTCAAAGGCATCACACCATGAGCATCTGATGTTGCAACCTTCATAATGAGAGGCTTCGTGTAACATTTGGGAAAACGCAGAGATGGAGTCAATGGCTGAGTCTAAACACAGATGGTTTATTCAGAGGTGGTCAATACATAAGACGAAAGGCATAAATATCAAAAGAATATCAAAAGAACATCAAATAACATCAACTAACATAGGAACATCAGTACATAGTTACACTGTAGGGCTACACTCTACAACAACTGGCACAGGATTAACAGATAAAGGAGGTATATGTAGCAAAGAGCAGGAAACAAAAGACAGCTGATTAAATTAACATTCTCTCCAGGAAAACGAAGGATAGAGGAAAAACAAAAGGGGGAAATGGCAACCTCTAGAGGCCATAGAAGGAACTGACAGGGACAGAACATGACACTGTGCTGTTAACCATCATGCCACCTGATGGAAAAAACTCTGATGAACACCTCCCAGCACAGCATGTTCTTGGCTCTTGGCACGGATTGAATCTATTCAGTAGTTTACAAAGTGTATTAAGAGTAACAACATATTTGGCTACAGTTTTTCTGTCAACAGGCTTTCTTTACATAACCAAGCAATGTTCCTTAAACTAAAGTGATAAGATTGTTTCACCTGTGTGAAGACTGGGGATGACAATTTACGGGTCCAGTTTTTGAGATATTCTTATTGTGCTGACATGATCAATTTGCATAATTCAGCAACTCATGAACATCATATTAGCTTCATTTTGACCAAGTTGTCACATTTTAAAATGAATGTGCTTGTCTTGAGATTCTAGACATTTTTTTCAAGCATCTGTGAATATTAATTAAAAGCAGCTACATGTACTGTATTATTGAAACCTTCCATGAACAGAAATACAACTTGCATAATAATTATTGTAAAATAATTTTGGTGTGTTAAAGGTTGTCAAAGAGTGGTGTTAAATAATTAATATTAAACAAATGGGTTTTGCTGGATGCCTTGTGATTGTGAAAGTTAAAAACAGAAGGAACTACGGACATACATGCAGTTCTTTATACATTTTTCGAATTGCTGGGAAGCAGCTAGGATTCTGTGTGCTTGTTACACCCGCCAGACTTCTAAACACTAGATCCGGGAGCTCGCTCACAACAATAATTACCTGACTCAAGTTCTTTAATTAAGCCACTGAGTTTAAAAGGGTTTTAATCAATTTGAGTATTGAAAGTAAAACACTTATGCTATAGTCAATATTGCCGTATTATTGACCTCTTAGGCAATGTCAGAAGAGCCTTCACAGGTGAGATGTTGGAGATCCTGGTGTTCTGAAACTTGTATATGGTCTTGAGTGTACCATATATTGATATCATACCTTGAAGTTAAGGCAAAATGCTGATTGGATTTCTGAGCTAATTATTTAGTTTAGAGGACAAATCCTCTGGTCTGGTGCATTTACATGTTATAATGATGTTGACTCCATTTCTGTCAGGGACTGATCCTGTTATACTAACAACACTGAAACCTTTGTGTGCTTTGATTTTTTTTCTGTCCACAAATCCCTGTTCAGTCTTCATGGTTCTGTTACATGTACACATACTAATATATGTCTAAAAAACATTTCAGGATTTTCTAATAATTGCAGATCTTCCTTTTAACTGCAACAGTACTTTTCACCCTTAAAAAACATACGCTTGTTGTGTCACACAAACTAACTGGACCCAATGACCCAATGTATCTTATCCAATGTGGGGCAGGAAACTCATTCTCATTATCTATAGTATTCTCCAATTCTATGTGAAGGCATTTGCAAAAAAAAAAAAAAAAAAAAAAAAAAATAGCAGTGTGGTGACTGAGCAGAGATTTAACAGTAGTTGACTGTCTGACTCATACTAGTCTGCTGAACTCACCTTGCATCAACCAGAAGACAAGCAGTATTGTGCTAATGAGAAACTATTGAAAACATTGAGGCTTCCATTTTAAGATAATATTATAACTGAAGCACAAAATTTTCTGGTCATAATGTAGATGTTTCATGGGAATATGATAACGGAATGCTTTCTTTTCCTTTTTGAGGATATAGGTGCTTCTCAAATGTAGAAATATTTATGGTTATTATATTGTGTATTTTTTTTATACATTATATTGTAGAACAAAGATGTATTTGTGACCTGTATTGAGTGTATCCTGTTTTGTGACGGCGGCATGGGGACGTAGTGGTTAGCATTGTTGCCTCGCACCTCCAGGCCTGGGGCTCGATTCCCTCCTTGGGTCTGTGTGGACCCAAGTTTGGAGTTTGCATGTTCTCCCTGTGCTTGGTGGGCATTCTCTGATTTCCTCCCACAGTGCAAAGATATGCGGGTTAGGTTGATTGGTGTCTCCAAATTGCCCGTCGTGTGTGTGTGTGCGCACCCTGTGGTGGGTTGGCGCCCCGCCCTGGGTGTCCCCTGCCCTGCACCCCATGTCTCCTGGGATGGGCTCCAGGCCTCCTACAACCCTTAACAGGATGCTGCGGTATAGAAGACGAATGAATGTTTTGTGTCATATGTAGTCTGGGAAAGGCTCCTGGAGCAAGCAAGGAGTGCGTCTAGGATATACGGTAGGGAAATTAATGAATATTCAAAAAAGAAATTCAAGTAATGCTTGACTAATTTTGCTGAACAGTTGGCCCATCAACACAGCCCACAGGACAGATTTTGACCTATGGCATTGACTTTTTCTTTAATTGATGGGGCTTGCAAATTGATTAGCTTTTGAACTTGATTCAGATGCAATCTTTGCATACATTCCTTTCATTTGCATCACTTGGATATCAAGTCAGCCAGTGATTTTATGGCTGAAGTGTTAAATGCCACAAAATGCACAGGCATAAAATGAAATGTGTCCTTACAAACTGTTTTGCAGACAAAACAATGTATGTTGAAATCAGTAATCAAATTATATATATGCTGTTACTGAAACATTCTGAGAATTAATATAAAGAACCAGATTGAAATGGTGATCTGCTACAAAATATTGGCTTGCCTTTCTCCCCTCTTCAAGACAGGTGTTAATTCTTGATGATTGAAAATAGCTCATTACTTATCTGGTCATTGACTTTTGCACAATAAAGAAAGCCTTCATTCCATGAATTTTGTCAACAGTATGCTAGAACCAGGTCAAGCTTGTCCAAATCCTTACACTTACACATACCTGCCTCCTCCTGGAATTCAGCAAAAATCTATTGTCATTCACACCCCTTTTTCATGTTCAGTGCCTGTCCCTCCTGTTTTTGATCACTAGGTGTCTAGACTCAGCATTTCATTTTGATCACACCCTTACAGTTGTGGCTCCAATCGCTGAGTCCATTACCCTGTCCAACAAACTTTGAGCCAATCACATACAGGTGTTGGAACAAACTTAATAAGTCTATGGCATGGAGTTAAGGTTCAAGCTTGTCAAAGTTTATTTATGATGTTCCACATTTAAAAGACATAAAATATACGTCATTATTGGCACTCATACCAGCAAAGTCCCAGTACTGGATACACAGCACAGATTTACACTTGGTTTTTTCAATAGCATCCAGCAATCTTTGACTGCCTAAAGTTTGTGGAGACTGGATTAAGGACCATCTGTTTCCATGTTTACAGGGCCAGTAGACGTCCTTTCTGGTAGACCTTATAGACAACAGCTCTTATTCCAAGTCACAAAGACTGAATGAAACTGGAGCACTAATAATCCTGGCAAACCTAATGGTACTTTAAACATTGTACTTTAATGGTACTTTAAACATAAAACAACTGCAGTCTGTTGTGTTCTGAGTCTTGTCTGCATGTTAGACATGCCTTATTAGTGCTTTTCCTTTGCATCACATGTTCCTTGTTCTGCTCCTTATCAACCTTGGCTAATTAATCACATATTTCAATCAGTTCCACAGTACAAACTCCATCCCAGTAACAGGTGGAGCTGGGTCCAATTAACCAGCTGTAATAAAAAATAAACATAGTCAAGTCAAAATGCATTTTCTCAGCCAAAATTACAAAGTGGAATTGATCTAATCTGTTCAGTGCTTCAAGGCACTTTATAAACAGCTCCAAACTCCAAACAGGAACCGTGCACACACAGAGAAATGAAAAACAAACACTTGTTGGGTAAGTGTATCAGTTCTACCTCAGTAGAATGAAAACAAAACATCAGTGAAACCCTCAGCAGCTCCTCATGAGGGGTGCTGCCACAGTAGGTCGACTGGCAACTGGTTAATGATTTGCACATTGACTTGGCACAGGTTTTTACACCAGATGCCCTTTCTGATGCAACCCTCCCATTTTAACTAGCCTTGGGAGTGGCACTGGACATGCACCAGCTTGTGTAGCACCAGCAGCTGGGATGTGGACTTCCCAAGCTCAGCGGAATGGAGAATCACCGTGCTGCCCGAAATTGAAATAAAATGTAATTTCTAAAAATAATTAATCCATCTATATTATGTATAATTGTAATATTCATCTATTAGGTCTATTAGGACTGAAAACCTTTCTAGTAGGAAAAACTCTATACTACACTTCTAGGAAGTTGAGAGAAAGGTTTTTATCATGCATAGTCAAAACCCAGTGTTAACACACTGTTCAAATTCAAAACCCACCATTTACGTAATAAACAGGTTACTGTAAACCACTGGCCAGAGTCAAAACTCATTCAGAATCAAAAACCACTACTCATGTAGTCACGAGTCAATACCTTCATGTACAAGCAGGACTGGGGAAACGTTTTCAACATGGGACTGTGATTAAGATGGGGGGATGGGAACAAATTAGAGTAAGTGCTTCCTGGCTATCATGCTGAGCAGAGTTTGACTGATGGGAAATTGATTATCTGTGTGTGTGTGTGTGTGTGTGTGTGTGTGTGTGTGGAGGGGAGGGGAGGGTTGCACACTACATCTCTACTTAGTGATCCCATGAGCAACCTGCTTGGACTGGCCAGCATTCGCAAAATACACATGGAAGCAATTGGGTCACCATGACATTAGCACCTTAGTCCAACAGCACTTTGTCTGATGGATTAGAATTATCATTCTGGAACTCAGAAGAGAATTGGCATCAATGCCAGAGAGACTAATGGGGAGAAATGGGACAACTCCCTCTGGGCTGCATAGGTTGTGGACTGGTGATGAAGTTCAGGAAATGCAATAATTTTATGTTAAGGTTGAAGCTTAATTGTTGTATTATACTCTGTGAAGTCGCTTAAACATGTGCAAACATAGACAATTAAAAGAAAGAATGGAATTGAAAAAATAAGGTTGACAAAAAGAAAGTCTTCAGAGGAAAATGTAATTAAATGCATAAAATTAACTGAAACGTGTTTTACAAGTTCCCAGGATTGCTAAATAATCTGTAACAACTTTGTTGTTGACAAAGGTAACTTTGGCAGATGTAAATTAATAAAATCTCTCTAGTACTTCATATGAACAAATTCAGGGAATAGCTCTCTTGTAAGGCACAATACATTTTTATAAATGTCCTTTGAAGTGTTGCATCTTTCAGTGTTAGATTACTTTGTCCAGATTCACCACTTGAGTTGATTAATATTAGTATTATAACGATGCCTCTCTTGTTCTTTTGTTTGGATCCAGAGTTCCCTTCAGTCTGTGTAGTTATAAATGAATGTTTTAAATGTTAAAAGTGTGATTTGTGTAAGATGTCATTTTTGACATGCTTCTTGGTACTGCAGCAGTTGAGTGGCCTATAGACAGTATGGCTTTCCACTAAGTTCATTCTCCTTTTACCCAACGTCAAAGTATTGCAATATTTGTTGAAAATATACCTGTGCTCCTTAATGAAACTGATATGTGACATAGTGGAAAATTATCAGAAGAAAACTTAAAAAATTATCTGAAAGGAGTTGAAAATAGGTTGAAGAGTTCATTTTGCTCTGAACCAGTTATATGCATTTTTTCTTTTAATAAATAAATATTAATGTTTTTGACTAAACATGTTCAAAGAATTATCTAAATGAGCATTTGGGGTGGTTCCACCACACAGGTGGCCTGTAAGAGACTCAAACACTCGATTTGTAAAATAAATAATTAAATGAATCATTAATAAATAAATAAAATAAGCCAGATTCAGAAATGCTTTGATCCAGGAGCGACTGGAGATTTTTATATCCTTGGATAACGATGCAGTAATTAACACATTTGAAAAAATCAGTGCACTGTTTACAAGTTTCTTAAATGGTCAATTGGTTAATTAATTACGGTTGGCCAGCATGCAATATGACAACTTATCTTAAAAATATTCAAGACCAGGATGTCTCAATGTTCAAATGACCCCCCCCCCCAATTTACTTAAAATTGATATTCCTTTCATTGTTCAATGTTAATTTCAGTTATCCACAAATTTGTACATAAATATACATTCACACTGAGAAGAGCTGAAAGTACCCTTTTCTTGCCAGCTTGCTCTCATCGGGGTCAGTCCAAGGTGTGAAGCTCCCGGACTGAAAAATAAGCCCCACTCAAGAAAAAAAAAAAAAAAACTCTTTCCTGTCTCTGTTCAGAAAATCCTTCAATGCTACTTCACTTGCAGCACTAAGGAAGCCTTGAAAATTTTTCACGCGTATATGCAAAGAAACTTTTAGGCTAACAAGCCCTGCAGTTTGGACACAGTAAGGCAAATAATGAAAATTTTTCACTTTCAGAGCCCACGAATTATGGAAAGATGTTATCAAGCTAAAACCAGTCAGAACTCTATTAACCCAACACAAAAATCTTTCAGTTTACCACTTTATCTTTTCAAGAATCTTCTGAAGTTCTAAATTTTCACTGGTAAACCGTATTGCCACCCCCCCCCCCCCTTCCAACTTTAATTTAATAAGTTGCTGGCTTGTTATTAAATATATTCAATTTTGAAACACAAATAAAATCTTTATGAGGTTATAACAGTTCCATACCTTTATCAACCATGAGTGTTCAATGCACCATATGGTTTCAGTTCAAGAAAACAAGTTTGCTGGGTTGCCAGGTATTCAGAACTGCACTGATAAAAAAAAAAAAAACTAAGCTTTTGCGTGAAACCATAAAAAGTAGCCTTCCTCCACACCCAACAAAAAGTGTCCTGGACATGCCACTGTCTATATAATACATGAAAGAAGTGTCACCATCATGCTGAACACATGCTCTATGAGACGTAAAAAAAAAGAAAAAAACATCCAGGCAAGGATTGTGTCAAAATGCAAAGAAAATTTGGAGACTACCGCCCATGTCACATTTTACTGTTGACCCTGGGAAACCTTAAAATTCAGTAAGTGTGTGTGCAGATGAGGATCACAGTTAATACTTAATTTGACACTGGGATTCTTCAATAATAAAATCAATAGTTTCTGGTAAATACAACTATGATGTTTTGATGATATTTTTTCTTCAGTATCTTTACCATTACATGTAAATCTACTAAAAAATAACTAAGAACAGTGAATCATATCTTACTTTTATAGTATTGTTTTTTCAGTGTTTTACCTTCCATCCATCCATTCATCCATCCATTATCCAACCACTTATCCTTCACAGGGTTGCTGGGCTGTATATTAACCCTAAGTTTACATGGTCACATCTTAAATGTTTAGATTATATAAATGTGTCAGACACACCCGTCTTTCAGTGATGATAACGTTGATGGGTCCTTAACAGCTCTATCTATAGGATCTTCTTCCCCTGCCTGTTGTAATCCAGTCACATTGAGTAACATTTATAGAATACCAGGTCAAAGTACCTTTAATTCACTATTTTTACTGCTCATACATTTGCTGGCCAACTCAAATACAGAACATAATTCCACTCTGCGTTGTATTACACAGTTTCACCAGCTTTGACAGACACCTGCTTTATTCATTCTGAGGCATGGTTATGAATTGTTGAGTATTTTAAATACCCACATGAATCTTTATTTTTTTAAAACCTGTGCAACTTGATTGGTGTTGGAGTGATGACTAATTAAAGTCAGCTGTCCAGCTTTCCACAGAGTTTAAGTACATGGAAGCATATATGTATTGGTGTTCTAAATCATATTGTATAATATTCTATATTAAATTATATATGATAGTTTAGCAGAAAAAGTTTTCAAAAATTCCACAATTATAAAAATTTGCTTTACTCAACTGATTAGGAAATCTTTGTGTTTCTTAACATAGAGCCAAATATAAAAGTTTGTTTTTACTTTTCATTAGGTATGTTTAGCCTATCATGTCCAGAACATGGTGGCCATTGATCTAACACTAACAGTACAATACCCAAGCACCTTTTAAACAGTAAGTGTGAAAGCCCATGTAAACGCATTGACATTCATTTCATTACTATGACCTTGTGTTCAGTTAATGAAATGCAAGTCCGCGCAGTGCCTCCTGGGAGTCTAGGAATGTGCGCTTCAATGTCGGGCACGCGGTGGGCCCTGATACCCTCCCAGCAGGAGGGCCTCCGAATAGAGTCTCTGGTGATACGGCGCGAGTTCCTGCTGTGTTCGACGCTGATTGGCCCTGCCCTTTTCAGCAGCGCTTGAGCTCATCTCGGGCCAGCCGGCCTGTTTGGCCGTGATGGATGGCAGTTTATGAGGGGGCGACAGCGCAATGATTTGCATTGCTAACAGAGGGGTTCAGATGGGAGATGGAATGCATGGGCTCAGCTCCGTGGCATGTGTATAGTGGGTCACTTAGCCCTGCTGCTCCCACCCCACCTCTGAGCTGCACAGCTCAGCACTACCGCCAATCCCAGCATTCAGTGCGACGATTTTTCACACACACGCGCTTTACATTATGCTAATTACCTTGAACGTTTTTAGCCCGAGTGAGAGGTTGAGACTATTTTGGTTAGTCTGACTTTACAATAAAATAATGCAGTGGCTACAAATACACTATTAGTGGAAAATAGTGTTTTCATATTTCAGTTTGCTGGCTGTTGGGGCAAACTGAACTTGTTTTTTAACCTGAAAATTTTTTAAGTGTGTTAAACACTACCCAACCCCAATGTAAGAGACAAAAAATAATGTTTTTGGCGACTCTTGGGACTGTCTGCTTTTAAAACGATCTTTCCGGTATCAAGATTATTCTGTGACATGACATTGATATAACACAACATTATTGTTTGTTTTTTAGCAAAGTGACCCCAGACCGACCTTATTATTGCATTTTCTACCTAGATGCACATTCACTATATATGCAGCATATCTGCAGCCTTTTGTTTATCAATGATCAGCATCCCAAAATACAGACATCTGTGCTGTAGGTTGATAATATATGAGATGGATGATGTAATAGTCATATATACATGCGTGTGTGTGTCTGTGGCAGTTTTACTGAGGACTCATTACTAACCACATAATCACTCTTCTTTTTCTCTCTTTATACTTATTTGCCCTTAATACACATCCGGCGAGGTTGGATATGCATTTAATATGCATTTAATTAAGCCAATCTCAATGCTCAGCATCATATCTCTATGGAGCCAGACTTGGATCCTTTTTCCCTCAGTTTCCAGGTAGCTGTCTCCCCAAAGCCCCTATTTATTACCCCTTGTGGGACAGCAGAATTTAGTGTTTCACCGTTTTCTCCCCTCCTTAACAAGACACACTGGTGACTGCCATCGCTAGTAGTCTCTTGTAACTAAGTGACCAAAAGCTGTTTTAACGGGCATTTGCAAAATCATACACAGGCAGAGCCAATGGCTTTAAACACACGTGCTGTGTGCATATACAAGGGGTTAATTTAGCTCCCATTTCCAGTTTGGGAGAATGGGGGGGGGGGGGTTAAGGCCAAAAACAGCAGAACTTGTGCCAGTGAATTATCTTTAGCTGTAAGAAATTAATGTAAAGGAACTTAAAAATAGCTCACTGCAACATTTAAGTGTGTTAGGTGGAAAATTTGTTGCTGACAGGTTACAGTATGTGGATCGCCAAGGCTCCGAGGGAGTCCAGGATATGTCTGTGGAATTAACACGGTTCATCACATCCAACTTTAGTGACACTGATACACAATTAACAAGGACATTAGCTACAAAAAACACACTACACTTCATAGGTTGTCTGTCAGATTTAACTGCAGCTAGGTAACATTTTAATTTAATTTTCATTTGACAGTCGATTTCCTTCATTTGCGTAGCTCATTTCACATCAGATGGTTGCCTACTGAACCAAAGTCAGTAACGCCATTTGTAAGAACACACATTCCTTCCCCATCTTCACGCATCTGGAGCAAGGTGGCTCTGTTTCAGGAGATATGATCAGAGCTCTGCTACAGAAATGGCAGGAGGCGATAGATTAAAAGGCAAAAATCTGGGGATTTATATCTCCTTTACCTCAAAATCTCTTTTCGATTTTGCGACTTGTGTTGCAGAAAAAAATCTGGTCCTTAATGATTAAGTCCCACCATTTTTAACATACTTCATATATATTTATGATAAAGGCGCTTGTAATATATGGCCGGAATTGCACTGAGGATTCATTTAAACATTCGGTGGTGGGGGGTATAATTGCATAATTACATAGGTACATGTTAAATGGCCCTTTGCAGGAATCTTTGCCATTGTGACGTTGCCCTGGTCACTCTTTCATGGACTTTCTCATGAAGGCCAATTAGATACAGAAAGCTCAACAGATTTGAATCTGAGTTGGCAGCTAAGAGAGGGCACACTCCTGTAGGAGCCCTCTGTGTCTCCTTCACATTAGCTTCTGATAAAGGTGAATACACATAGATATCTTCCAAAGTGCTTCCTCTGGCTCTTCCCCGCCCTTTTGGTGATAGCACGTTTAAGCAGCCTTGATTAATTTGATTTGCTTAAGTGAACGACATTAGCAACCCATGGCACGTACTTGTACACACTGACGTTTTAGCTCCACTTGTAAAAACAGAGAAGCGTCTTGAGGCAAATGTAGGTTGTGGATTGCCTTGATGGTGAGTAGCACCATGTCTCTTCAGGAAACGAGGCAAAAAAACAACCAAGCTGATGAGAAGTGACGTGCAGTACAGAGGCTGGCCACACCTGCCCTCCCCCGTTACCTCTCCGCGTGAGGACCACCTGACACTGTCGCCTCTGTAGATGTGGAGGTGACACTCCTGGGACTGACTGCATTCATTCATGCCATAAGGCCAATCTTTTTATACGGCAATGTGTGACAACAGGGGACACAGATGACAGCCCGGCGTACAAACACAACAGAGCACGTCAACGGGCAGTGACAGCACACCTGTAAAATAACAGCAGGTTCAAATTGCCCCACTGCTCTGCTAAAAATTGAGGATTCCGTTTCTGTCAGCTCTACCACACCCCTTATGAAGTTATTGGTGTCATCCTGCCAAGCTGATCTTTTCTTACATGCTGCGATTCGCAATGACAGAAATGACAGTTGGCGCCTCCCCCACTACTGAAAGGAAGTTACAAATCCATGACAAACTAGTAGGAGGTGGTCACACAGCTGCCAAATGAAATTCCCAGGATGAAATAAGCCCTCCTCTTTCTCTGCTCAGGAGCTCAGTTCCATTTTTCATGGTGTCGTATAGATCCTTGGTTTGGGATTCTGAAAATGTACCCATACCGAGTATGTAATGGAGCTGAATGATCTCCTGAGGTCAGAGACGCGGAACGTCAGTGTCTCTCAGAACTAGAAGATTTCATTCTCATTCTCACAGTGAACACTTTTGCCAGGGGAAAATGCTGCGGATGGCCCAAACTGTGGAGAGGTTTCTCTGACCGGTGTGAATCCAGCTCATGAGATAAGATGCAGATCACCTCTGCCACTGATAGGCAGAATCACAAATGATTACCAGACAAAAATCTGAGGATTCATGTCAGTATCTTTTCCACTGTTGCTCATATGCGTTTTATTTCAGTGAGACATGCACTGATCCACCTAGTTCAGCTTAGCAACTATATTCATTTGTCGCTTTTAAATGCGAAGTGAAATCAATTTGGATATACTAAGTACTTTAACTTATTATTCATTGGACTTAAAAATTGGAGTTAAAAACTTTAGTTGAACCACTGAAAACTCATAATATTCAGTTGAAATTGCATAACTGACTATAACTTCACATAAATTAAAAGATGTTACCAAGACTTATTGGTCAAAACACTTTTTACAGAATAAGTTTATGGAAACTCACCTGTTGCCATCAGGATGAACTTAACAAAAGCAGAAGCAGTTCAATAGTTTACAGTCCCACTTTTTGATTTGTTTAGGTTCTTGTTACACAAGATACACTGACTTTTAAGGTTTCACATTTTAATGGATGCTTGCAGATATGATTAAGATACACCTTCTCCAGAGATTCGGGCCTGAAGCTCTTTAAATACAATGAATGGGTAACAAACAGACGCTCTAGCCCAGAACAAAAAATGTAGCAGTGTACCACTAAATAGTGTTACGCTGAAAAAACAAACCTAAAATCAACCAGACAAAACACTATGCAGCTCATCTTCTACATTTCAGAAGCACAGATGGCCCTTAGATTGAGCACTGCAGTTATGAACATTGGTCCCAGCTGCCACTGTGCTGGGTCCAAGGCCCGTCAGAGCAGCAGGTGGGCAAGCCGTCCTGTGCGAAGTCTCACGCAGGTGTCTTCATTTTGGAGACTTACAGCGTCTGGCACCGCACGCGCCGGACTTGCCGCTCACGCCTGGCCAGTGATGGATCCCCGTTGTTAACAACTTGCAGGAGGCTCATGCGGGTGTGGCTGTCTATCTCGCTTTCGCCCATGTGTTCCAAGAACAATAAAACAAGTGCCATATTCTGCATCTTTAAACTCAACAAAGCTCGAAGTGCCATCCTGTCAGCCAAGATTGTGTCTAAACCTTAACACTAGCATATACAAGAACATTACTTGATTCCTGTTGAGGATGTTGGAGCAAAGCAGCTAGATGTAGTTCATTAGCGTTTGACAAGACGTATCAAGCGGCAGCCTTTCTGCAGATAATACAGAGAACCTATTTTCAATCCCCGTCTTCAAAAACTCCTACTGCTTGATTTTTTTCCCCTCTCAAACACAGTGGGACCCATATGGACAGTTCGTCACACCCCGCTTCCTCAGACAGCATTATTATCTGCAATTAAAGTGCTTCTGCTGCAGTTTTCAGCTACCCTGTATTAATGCCTGCTGGGACGTCTTGTTCATTTTTATTACACGAGGCGTTTTCTGTCCTTCCACGTATCGCTCCCTACTGCTAATGTTATATACATTACAGGATTATTGAAAGAAACCAATCATTTCTGCTGAGAATGGAAATGAGATCGAAAACACGTTTTTTTATGCACGTTTTGCACCCAGGCCTGAAATGATACAAAACATAGTTATCTGTCCTAAATTAGCCATCCTTCAGCAGGGCACAACCTAGTTATGTATGTATGTGTGTCAGGGGGGAATAGCAGCCTGTTCATTCAAATCCACTGCCACATGCCTTTCCTAATTACACTCGTGGCTTCTTACATAATTCAGGCAGTGAGGAGAAAAGGCAGCATGAAGTGTGAATTTCACAAAAATCACAGATCTGAATAAACGGGATTAAAAACCCCGACCAGAAACCCAATATAATAAAATTTAACTGCAAAATTGAGAAACAAGTTTAATTTGTGCATGAACGCAATTTATGCCTGTAGTTACAGGTGCAGCTTTGCCAAATCACCAGGTCAGCAGAATAAAGCAAAAGGCCAATAAACCCGAGAGAGGTGAGTTTCATGAGTACAACCAGTGACCTCGGCATACAGCTTGGCAAACATAAAGCAAATCAATGATCAGTCCCTCCACATTCAGACCAGACTTTGGTAAATATGGATAAATATGGTAAATAACAGTAAACAGGCCACCTCAGCTATTTCTTCTTACAGGTGCAAGATTCTTCTTTGCATTTTACTTAATACCAGAGTCACAAAGATCTGTTGGGTCAGCGTTTCTCATAATCACAAAGATATTTTAGGAATTTAGTGGCACCTTTTCTTCTTTTCTTATTACTTCAGGTTGTACCTTTTTTAATCAGAAAAGAAAAAAAATCTAAATTAAAACAAATAAAACAACAGTAAAAATGAAATTGCTGACCTTTATAAATATCCTGTCAGGAGACACAATGATGTAGCATTGTAATACTCCTCCTTTTCATGCTGTTTTATTGTTGAAACCAAACTTAGGAGGCTCTACATAAACTGCTGTTTCAAAGTGCAAATTGACTCACTTTGCTTAGCTGATATAGTAATAATTTAGCATTTTAATTTTTAGGTCATACAATAAAATAAAATTTTGGTATTTTCAAAGATTATTTCCCTGTTTTAATATAGCAGGAAACATCACTGAAGCACACACACGTGCACACACACCTACGCACGCACACACGTTCACAAACACAAATTGTAATGACTAGCCTATAGTACCTCTGCATTTCCATTTGGGTTCCCCAGTATTTAAGCATTACAGTCATAAAACAGCTAAATGTTTTTTTAAACTTTAAGTTCTCTTACTGCTTTAAAACTGTAACATCTGCTAAATATTCTGAACATATTCTTGCCCCGTTGCTCTTTGTGTTGAAATTTCAATGTCCTAATTATATAATATTTAAAGATCAAACTTATGCCATTTTAGGTTAATTAGAACTTCATATACAAAAGGCAGACTTTCCCCAACTGCAACACTCACAAAAATAATGGCATACCCAGGAGGCATGAGGTAAGTCCGAAACACTGCTCCCACAGAGACCATAAAAGCCAAATGGGACTGAATAAAACTGTAGAGTCAGGACAAAAGCAACTATCTCACAAAATGAGTGAAGCACTCATCATCAATTACCCATTTGGGGAAGAGAGGCATGAAAATGTCAGCATTGCTCAAAACTTTCTCCCTGAGGCATATATGCACATTCTGTGCAGGTGTGCTTCAAAGGTTTGACAGAGCGAGCAAACGGCTCAATAACCGCACAAGTGCAAATGCGTTTCCATACCATGCCATTTCCAAAAAATCGTCAAAACGTTTGAGACGTCAGACACGTGTCTTATCGGGTTACTGACTTTCTGCTTGTTCAATGATACCACCTCAAAGACAAACATGGGCACCTTTCAGACCCGGAAACCAGCACTGAAGCGCATCGATATCCACTTTTCTGTCAAGGTTACCAACTGCACAACACTATACGTACATGTCCGATAGGCTGGGCCTTTGGACCGGGCCAGCCTGACACACTATTAATTACAATATACTGCCGCCTGAAAGAAACAATACAAAAACACCTAACAAACACTCCCAGACCTACAGCCCTGACAATGACTGATGAGATTACATGATATATTAACAGCAAAGGGTAACCTGGATTTGGTGTACTTAAGGATCTGAAAACTTAAATCTATAGAAACTGCTCAAGGGGGGGCTGTCTTAAAGAAGGTATAAGCTTTTTTAAGGTTTGTTGCAGTCCACAATTAGTCTCATTTAAGAGAAGTAATTAATCTTAATTTCACTAAAATTAGTACAAAATTTATGCACAGCAAAATGGCCCCCAGTGGATTTTTAAAAACGCATTGTTGTGTATAAACTGGTTCTGCAAAATCGCAAAGTCATAACATGCATCTTTAGAAGTCAGAGTTTCAGTTGAAGTTTCCCACTATACTGAAACCCGTAAATATTTAGGAATATTAAAATTATAACCGTGAGGTACAGAAGTCTGAGAAATATTGTGTTGCCTGTTCGCACTGTGGCGCCACTAAATCTAATATATCCGAAATCCATCTACGAGACTGATATCAGTCCTCTGAGTCATCAGCTCCACCAATTTCTTTTCTGTCGGAAAACTGAAAGACAGCATATAAACATTTTTCTATTTACTAGAAAAACTGGTTTTACTTGAAAATAGATACACTGCATTGTCTGCTTTTGGGTTTTCAGTTAGACTCAGTGCTTGCAATCACACACTTCAATCTCATACACTTCAGTCGTTTAGAGCTCAATCTGTGAATGATCACTAGCCGGCTGTCGGCATTACTTCATTATTGCTAACTTTACAAACACCAACTTTATATTAAGAAGGATGCCTGGTGACAGAACATGGCTTATAAACCAGCCACTAAGAATGTGTAGGCAGCTAGAGAGAAGCCAGTGTGTATATTTTAAGTTATTATTTTAAGCAACAACTGATAAGATAATGACCACGCTATCAAAAGGTAAGAACTACTCTTCCAGAAAGGTACTGAATCAGTCCCTGGACACAGGTTGGGGACTCAAGCTTAGTTTATCTCGCACAGCTTATCTTAAGTTCCACCTCAAAGGGTGCAATGTCCGAAAAGCAGACAACATGTAATATTTAACAAAACTCCAGAGAAACAGCATTTTAAATTATCAAAATTGATGCTCTTCCAAACATAAAATTATTTGAGCATAATAATCCAAATACTCAATAACCTGAAAGGCACACAAACACAAAACTCATACAATTTCAACTCTTGTTCAATTTCATATCTGCTTTCATTTGGCTTGCAGTTTTAAATCTGAATGATGATAAACATGTACACTTTAAAGGTCTTTCAAAATAACCTTTAACACCAAATGTGGTTTAAGTAATCCTGAGGTACCCTAGCCCTGTAGTTCAAAATGAGCCAAAGCCATCATTTACGATATGTATTAATTTGGTGTGGTCTAGACTCAGGCGGAAGAAGCGAACTGCAGTGGTTCATTTCTTGCTCCCTTGGCTCTGACACTTTTAAAATGGAATTAACATATTAACACAACCTGTCAGACAAGCTGCACAGATGAAACGACAATGTCAGACAACACCACGCTGGCAAGCCTTGTCATAGACAGTGGCGATTTCCCCAAAAACAGCGGCTGTCATCGGCTTCCCCCGAGTGTCTCGGCGCAGCTCTGGCTGTCACATGACTTGCTCTCCTTTGGGCTCTTCACGTTCGGTACAGACGGCGGCCGTCTCTGGGTCCCGTGTGGAGCTCGATTTGTCGGGGCATGTGAACGTCAGCTCCTGCGTGACAGCGCTCTGCTCTCGTGTGTTGGTGTTCCGTGGCGGTGGGGAAAGAGTCTCCCAGGTTCAGTGCTCTGCGTCTCGCAGCTGTCTTGTTAGAGCTTCACTCGTTTCTTAGCCTCCCGTGGAACTTTCTTTCTAATAAGCTTTAAAAAGCAACTGGCAGGCTAAAACGTTAGACCAGGTAACTCCTCTGTGTTGGTGGTAGAAATAAAGCAAAAGCAAAAAAAAAAAAAATAAATAAAAAAGTAAATAAATAAATAAATAAAGACGCTTCATGCTTGATATGATTTTACTGATTGAATCTTCTAGGTCAAATGTATTTTCTGGGTCACACACTGTCTCTGGTTCCAGTCAGCTTTAAGCTGTATCTGAAGAGCATAACCCAAAACACGCAAAAACAATCGAGCAGGTTGAAGCTATTTGGTATTTTTCTTTCTGTAGAGAGACACTCATGTATCTTATAATATGATATAGTATAATATAATACAATAAAATATATATCTGGACCATTGGTGGAAGTATATGCACATTTATACACACAACAGGGCAAATTAAGTGAACTGGGTATTTTAGGAATGCCTGCAGCAATTTTTATGTGCCTTTAGAATCAGTACATTCAGTGTACAAGATTAAAATTTATGAAGATAGCATCCTGCCAAAAACCTGTCATTTTGCGTGACAACACTGTTTAAAGCAACATCAAAAACCTTGCTAAGTGTAGCCACTGCAAAAAAGATTCCAGGAATTTAAGAAGGAAGACCCAACTGCATTTCAGACACAACCGATCAACACAACTACACAGCTGCTGTGAGATGTGTAGGGAGTGAGCAACCAAGCCTTTATAATGAAACGCATGCCTTGTCCAAGTCAGGCACAAAAAGGGTAAATGTGCCCTGGTGACATGCCATCCTTCGGTCCCATTCTCCTCAGTCAGCCACATCCTACAGCAGGTGTAGAAGTACGTATTATAGGGGTCGCCTGGTCCACCGCCAAGCATACCACCAACGGTCTGTCCCTCCGTTTCACGTCAGTTTGGTCTGCCGCTGCTGTCTCACGCACGCTGCACTCGAACCGCTCTGCTGAGAGCGCCACAGGGGGGCGAGTGTATTCAGGTGTGCCAAGGACTGACAGCTGTTCGCTACAGCGAACTGCGCTGCATATGATGGGTAACCCCTGGCTTGACCCGGCTGCTGTGCTCCTCAGCTCCGGGCCCAGTCTGATGAAGAACTGAGCAGCGGGTGAGCTCCTGAATATAAATGACTAAATGTTAGCCAGTCTTAAACCCTTGGGTTATAGGAGGGTTTACATCTCCTTTTTTTTAACCCATTTTTTCCCAAACCAGAAAATAATGGTACAGCTACAGTGGCAGAATTCTACACACAAATACTTGCAGATAACATGGCAGTAAAGAGAAGCACGACAAATTAACTACAGAAAAAATGGCAGATATGCTAACAATACATAAAATACATGAATAAGGAAAGTGCCAGACTTATAAAGGTACCAAGCACCTATGTCAAAGACAAATCAATGGAATTGGACCTTAGAGTTTCATTCCCTGCCTTGGCTTTCTTGGTGCGTTAGCGGAGGTGCTGGTTTCCATGGAAACCACACCCGGAGTTGCACGAGCACATGGGATATGATGCTAGCTGATGTCGACTGCTCTGAGGTCATTCTGCATTTGTCGTGCCCACAAGCAGCGGCTGTTCAAAGTAAGTTTAACACTGACACGTCTGCTGTGAGCGGGGGAGTAACGAGTGATCTATCACTCAAATCAAAATTCAAAGGCCAATTAGTATTAAATTGAGAATTTTGGACTGGGGTAACTGTCTACCCACATGAACCCATAATAAAATGTAAGCAGCTAATATCTTGCTACAATATTCAAGGCAACATGCTTACCCCAAGGCAGGGAACAGTGTTTAGAAAAAGACAACAGATGAATGATGGTAGTAAATGTTTTATTCTTTTCAAAAGTTCAAAAAATTCCAAGACAATGCAGTGAGGAAACTATTATTGTAAGGTACTGATCATCCAATCTAGGGGCTTTAGGACATTCAGCTGCCAAAACAACCATGGACTTTGAAGTTTTGTGCAATTCAAAATTAGCTATATGCAAATTGTAATGAATTTCACAGAGTGACACGTGAAAAAGACACATTAATCGTCACATTTGCCCACCTGAATTTGCCGTTAAGCTTTCCTTTTGGTATCAAAGAGTGGCCCATCTGGGCGGACAACCTCCTGATACAGCTTTTTATCTACCATTTACAGATCAGCTGAGAGCACATGGTGAATATCCTATAGGTAGCATTCCTTGTGGTACATCACAATTGGTTCATTTGCTTCAATTCCCAACATATTTCTGTATGAACGAAATCCTGAGTTCTTATGAAATGCGGGCGTCAAATATGAAAATATAACTGTAATACATAGCACATTCTCAAATGAGAATGCATCTGCTGCTTTATCTAGATGACAAAGTGAATATTTTCTTCAGGCAATGCATGACTGATGTGTTGTGTCATCATATGGAGAACTGAAGTCTGGAAATTCTCACTATAAGTTTCTTCACAGCTCACCTCCATTTGGATTTGATATCAATACAAGTATTTGATGTTTTTTTATAGTCTTAACGCAGTGCAGGCTATATGAGAATATAGCATAATACATTTATTAAAATATCACAAGAAAAGCATCACAAACTGAGGTATTTTAACCATTTACACTGAATTTAATGGCACCTTGGTAAAGTGCCTACTCTGGTTCACCTGCATGCTAATAATTAAGGACTGTCCACACAATTATGTTGAAGATATCGTACATACTCATCTATAAGATCACCTTGTGGATAGGTAGAATGCAGTATTTTGGGTTAAACTAGGAAAATTTCAAATGGCTAGTTCAGGCCAAACATTCACTGGGGCAAAGGAAATTGATCAAAAGTCATGTTTAATAATATAGAACTTCTTATGTGTGTCACAATTAGCAAAAGGCAAAGTAGGATTTTTTACAGGTCCAAAACAAGTACAAACAGGATTACACCAGTAAACATGGCTAGAATACAGGCTCTGAACTAGAATACAAAGCACATCTACTCTCTACAAAGCTACAATCTACTATAAATGACAGGGACACAAAACAAAAGTCTATAAAGATACAAAGGAGAAAGTAGGAACATCTGAAAACACTGACACAATTAGCTGAAGCAGCATGAGAGAGAAACAGGAGAAAACAGGAGAAAGATCGACATCTGGTGGATTTAGAAGGGAATGGCAGGCATAGGGCATGACAATGTAACGCACAAGCAATATTTAATGAATTACTGTGGAATATTAACTTAAAGTGGCATAAAGGACATAAAGGCTAAACAAGCATATTATAATCAGATACATTTATTTGCACTAATAAAGAAACATTCTGTATTAGGCAAATTAATTATGTCAGTGTTAACCCAATGCATCAAAGTCCGTTTAGTTTTATTTCAATATTAAACTATAGCCGTCAATATAATTTGCTACATTAAAGGACTTAACTATGGCTCGTCTTATTTAAATCAAATTTATGATTCTGCCACAGTTATAGTCGTACTGGCTTAATATATCACAGTGAATGTAATATTAAACTCAGCTACATCTACAATGTAAAGAAAGATTCAATGAACAAATAAAGCAACGAAGACAGGACCTTATGTTATCAATGTTCTTTGTAGACCACAGAGCAGAGTTTTAACAAAACCAGGGCTTTACGTTCTTCTTAAAGACTAATATAGTCACTCCGAATCACTCCGAGTTTGTAACTGAAATCCACTTCACTTGAGATTTTGCTATCTGCTCTTAAACAGTGCAGTTTAGGGTTTAAAAAGTGAATGTTCATGTTTTATCTCAGGATAATTAGATACTATGTGAGAGGTTGCAACAAGGTCAGTGCTTTGTTTAGCTTGATATGGTTAAAGTCCCCTGCAACAACAAGACAACCATCCATGTCACATGCACAATTAATCTGGTGCCCCCTGATAAACTGCAGTATATCTTCCACCAACTTTTTCATTCAGCACTTCATAGTTGACATGGAAACACCAAGCTTATTCCCTGTGGTTGTCTCCCCTCCATTACCCTGTCTGCTATGAAGTGAGATTTCCTGCCAGAAGCTGACTGTCCTCTGGTTGTGCCTCACCCATTAGATCTCCCTTCACTCCAATAAAGCCACCCCTTAACTACCACACCCCTGTGACTGGTTCCTCTGTTTCCAGTGAACCCCTGCTAATGACGCTTCCAGTCACACGGTTTACTTCATCAGTAGCCTTGTACAAGACATTCAACACAACTCTGGTATTGCTTGCATTTCCTGTAGTTGGAACATACAGTAAACAGAGATAACAATGACTGCAGTAAATTCCTATGAAACATAGGAAGGGAAGCACTTCACAGCTATCCAACAGCAGTTTAAAGTATCTACAGATTACCATCCTGTTTATACACTGTTAATTTAAATTTATAGCACACTTCCATGTGTCTTACTGGACAGCGAGAGGTTACACCAGCCAATTCTCTGATCTCATTACCTGCTCCGTGAAATATGTCATGGGCGCTTAGTTCTAGATCAGACATCAATAAACCTAGAAGTTACATTTGATATCTTATACTGGCATTGTTGGCTACACAACATAAAAAAAGCATATACACATTGCAACATCTTCTGTTCAGCACCTTCAGGGTAGCTCCGTTCTGAATGGTAAGGTTGTGTTCGGTGTTTGTAGTCATCGATTGTGACATTATTTATTCAAGGAATGCAAAATAATTATCGTTTTGACAGCAGCCCTTACAGTTTTGTGATTTTGTTTTCGTTTTGCCTTTTTGTTGTCACTGACACAAACAGCAGTTAAACCTCGGCATCATTCAGAGCTGTTATAACCCTTTTATTTGCATAACAAAATTGAGTGTTTTACCACTGACAAAAACAGTTTCCAGAATACACATCGCCTTTTGGCCTAATAGTGTGATCGGTAAAATTACATGGATTATAAACAATCCTTGTTATGTTTTTCAGTGTGTTTTGTATTTTGAAGCCTTTTGTTAGTACACTGCAATATGAACACTTTATTTTAGCAGCAAATTAAACAAGCAAACAAACAAGATCCATCAATAAATCTGCATATTTATTTAAAAATTAATTTCCAATTTCAATCTTTTCCACAATGACTTCATTCTCTTATCCAACAGGAAAACCTTTCAGAATCTTATTTTGGCTATAGCTGTAAACTACAACCTACTAAGTGATTCAGTTTTTCATGCATACAACTTAACAATGTTTTTTTTATACTCTGAGTGCATTGAAAGAAATGTTAGGTGGCTGATGAACTAAATCATAGATGGGACACGCTATACGTCAGTCACAAATTTGAGAATGACGTCAAACAATGTTTGTTTAGTTAGGATGAGTACCATGAATCTGAAAGATGCTGAGGTCATCCTGTAAGTGATGTAATCTGTAATCTACTGCACAGGCATCTAATAACCACATTGACACCTTCTGGTATGCAGGCCTACTGTGTAATAGCAAGACAAATTATTATTTAAAAAAAGACAATAATAAAGCAAAATCTGTTTTAGTGGGCTTCTACACTATTTGCAATGATTAAAAGGATGACTGAGCAATACATACTGTAATTTTTTTTAAATCGCAGATGGAAGAAAATCTCTGAATTTAAAATGTCTTAAGCAATTTGTATGCATTACTTTAAAGCTAATAGACCTTTAGAAAAGAAGCACTCAGTGTTGTCTTGTGTGAGCAAGATTTGTATTAAAATTAGCATTGTGCTGTGTTATGGCAGGCTATCCTGAAATGACGTTTTTCCGTTGCCATTGAGAGCGAACTGTCGTGGGTTGGCATTGCAATGAGTCCTGATATGACCGCCGCCAAACGTGTGAGTGGACTTGGGAAAGCGCCTTAAACGCTGACGGCCGAACAGCGCTTGGCTAACGGCAACATCGCGTCCATGAATATGCATGCTTTCCGATGGTGCGCTGCAAGAAAATAATTTCTAGCAATTTAGACCGAACAAAAAAGGTGTCCCTGAGGCTATAATATTTATATTGATAACAGTTAATTACTCCGACTCAAAGTAATTCACATCGGCGCAGTGCTGGAGTTCTGCACGGATGACATTATGCACAATCTCACTACACTATTGCGTTCCCTTGGTGAACATGTTAAAAAAATCATTTCGCGCATGGAACAGAAGACAGACCTGAGTCATTCTGGGGTCTTTGAGGAAGGTATAAAAAGCAAAGCTCCAGGCTGGAACTCGTCGTTTGGAATACTGTTGAAGTTCCGGGGTTTGTTTAGAGCTGGGTCTTACATACAGTGCTGGGACCTGTGGAGCCAGTTAAAAAAGACTATGTTGGTGACTTTAAAAAGAATGTATGCTTTGTGTCCAGGATTATATATTTAAGGTGACATGATGTATAAATATATTAAACAACATTTAGATAGGAAAAATTAACATTGTGTTTTCCAACAAGGAAAATATAAAATGATTTCATATTTATTGCATATCTTTGAGCATATGGAAAATGTTTTACAGATAATATCTGAATGATGTGCTATTATTAAAGAGTTAGGTATTTGTCAGTGTGGATTATATCAAAAAACATGAGAAAAAATATATTTTGGTTGTTACACAATTTACTCATTTACATCCACTTTTACATCATCTTGGCCCTTGCTGTTCTCAGTTCAGTGCTCATAAATCTTTCATGCACACTGTGACCTTTTTTTTTTGACATGATAGCAGACAACAAAGTGTGCAAGGAACAGCTAGTATTGCAACTGAGGAAAAATAGAAGTTAAACATGTCTAAAAACCAGACTGTAACTATTCCCCAGAACAGAGGCAAAGGTAGAGTCTATTGGTGCAAAGGGTACTTTTAAGACAAGGAACAAGAGCAAGATATACATGGGCATGGACTAGGTACAAACAAGGATAACAGGGCCTGAGTCAACACACAACAGAGCTACAATGAACCATTACATTAACAACAGGCAACTAGACTACGACAAGAGGGAGGTATATATAGGGAACAATGCACACAGGGCTCAACAAGGTAAGTACACAGGGCTGGAGACATATAATGAGAAATTACATGTGACACAAGGCAGGACATCTGGTGGACACACTACGTATGACATGCGGGACATGACACAGACGTTTCTCCTCAGCTGCACATTTCACCGTTTTGTCTGCAGAGGCGCTAATGTTGCACCAACTGTCGCATTCTGTTGCAGACAGAAAGCGGCAGCATTAATGGACAGACGGGTGGTAAGTTTGATGAGAACTTTTCGAGCGGCGTGTGCCGATGTCGCTTGGCCGTTTCAGGTTCTAGCACTTCGTCACCCTCTTTCCAGTGGCAAACACCCAACAAGTGAAGGACGCCGCAATCCAATAGCTCCTCAGGGAGCAGCAGTTTATCCCCTGGCTGAGAAAAACATGACCAAGCCACGGCAGGGCTGTTTACTTGGATGGTGAAGCAGTGCCAATGTTTTCTGGGATTGGCTATATCTGAGAGCCAATAGCTTTCAGGGCTCCCTTGGGCACCATTGCGCTCGCTTCCCAGAGGAAACAGCACGAGGATGGACCATCTCAGTGGAACAGCTGCACTAAAGAGCACTGCAATTTTGGGCTTATTTCTACAGCCTTTTGACTGCAGCTTGTCTGGTTCCCCTGTTTCACCATGATATAACCCATAACCTGCAATTCTCCTTTCTTTTACAGTATTGAAAACCCTTTATACAACTGCACAACTCACTAAAGCTTTTTACGTGCTGTGTTGTACAAGGAATAGAGGCGATCTCTCTTTATACCTGGGCCAGCAAAGAACAAACAGAGATTTGCTCCAACAGACTGTCATTTATTGATTTTACACAGTGGGTGAGTTGTGATGGTTTCTATTAAAGGCACCTAAATGCACATCAAGAAAAACTAATTATTAGAGCTGTAGATTGCTATGCATGATATGACATCTCCTCAAACTGCATAGTGATGCTCAGACAAGAGAGCTTCTGCGTGGCATTTGCAGACTTATATATTCTGATAGATGCGTCATGAATATGCAATTAGATTGGATCTTATTGTACTTTCAAGGTCACTGAGGTTCATTACGCTGTCTTCCACACGTTCTATTTCCAGTGAATGGCTTTGGATCACTACAGTCATAATTGGAGGGCCAATTACTGACAGTGTGTGAATGCATGGAGTTTGCCTCCTTTGTGATCCTGGACTTAATTGCAGACACCCTACCTGGGAACCGAGGCTGCAGTTTCTCTGAAGTGAGTCTTGTTATGTATTTGTTTATTTATTTTCCAGCATACCTGATTTAAATTAAAAAGCCACAATGTTATATCACACTGCTGCAGTCAAACAAATCAGTGTTGCATGTGTCCCGCCTAAAATATTCTCAGTTATATCCACAATCTAGTTATATTCATGCAGCTGATTGTAAGTTTTAGCCACATGCCAGACGTTGACTTGTGCTGCAAATGAATTCTGATAATTTTCTCATTATTCTAATCATAATGGTGTATGTGCCATATAAAGTGAGATTTCAGTTTTCAAGCAGGTAACCTTTCTTAATGAATGCCATGACCATGGACCTTCAAAACAAATGTAACTTTTTGACACCATAAACCCCATTTTGACTAGTACGGGTTTCATTTACTGGTTTGGGGCTGGGAATTGTAGCTGAAGTGCTAAATCACAATTTCCTGCATCCTTGTCCAAAATACACTAACATTTCACCTTAGCAGCCACAGATGTTATCATTCACCGATGTTTTGCTTTCCTTCTGCAGAGGAACACAGCTGTGTTTTAGTGTGACCAACCTCCAACTCATTAATTAAGGAATAATACGTTGAACAAATCGTCGTCTCAGAATACAGGAGACGAGGTAAATAGAAGGAAGGCCACATGAAAAAGATCTAATTTTGACATGATTAAATGACACACAGCTGTGGAAATGTCACAATTGGCAGTATGTGTCAGCTATAAAAGAGGTCTGGCAATAACCAGACTGACATATAGGGTCTCAAATCAACACAAAATATCACACAGATGCCAAATAGTGGCCATGCTAAGTGCAAGTGCATTGGTTAAAAAAACAAGTATTACGTAATGTGGAATGTGAAAGCTTCAAAAACAATGACAACGTGTACCAAACATGGACAAACTGCATCATCCAATAGGAGCAGGGGTCACCAGATGAAGGACACTGACAGTGATGTCAGCACGAAATATTACCACAGAAATGAATCAGCGCCTAGTCATATGGCTTCAAAAAAAAACCATTTGTCATGAGCTTTACAAAGCTGAAATTTATTAAAGGGCCGCCTTTTGGAAAACACTTACATTCAAGGCCAACGCACAGAGACCCTTAACCTGAAAATAGGAACACAGACCTGTACCTTTGAGTGACCAGAAAGCTTATATCATCTGATGTGTCATCTTTCTCCCTGCTTCCTGTCTCCAGACGAGTTTGCATCTTTAGGAACCCGATGAGTGCCTTGGGCCCGCAACGTCTGCTCCCAGACGTTAAACACGGTAGGTAGTTTGCGATTATATGTCACCGGAGACATTAGGTCTGATGTTACTCTGTTTATCAGCTGAGGAGTATGGTGCTCTTGTATCGGACCACGTGTGGACTATGGGGCACACACAGTTTCACCACAGTGAGGTGACGATGCCACAATTTACACCACTTAACAAATTCAGTAGTGCTTTAGTAAACGCCACGAATGACGTCAAACATCAAACACCTCTTATAGCCCATACAATCACAAAAAGTAAATGTCAGTGACCCTTTACATAAAGCTAATGAGCGCAGAATTCAATGTGCACTTCCACCTCCATTTGTGAAAGAGCTGGACTCTTTTCTTCTTTGTGCAAAGGGACTGATGCTGGTCTAAAGCCAATGTGTGGCCTTATTTCTCATTTGGTCTTTTTACAATCAATCTTTCAGACATTTCACCCTGGGCAGGTGATATCACAGCACGCTACTAAGGCTTATCCTCCAGTTTCTTAACATAATTGTTCTTCCCAAATCTCCTCTTCATTACCTCTTTGAATGTCTGTTAAATAAGAGTTATACAAAATACTAATAAAATTTTATGTTATGATCTATAGATGCTTCACTTATTTTGCATAAAAATGATTATGGCATACTAAAACCAGACAAATATACATTAGCAGCTTCCAAATGCAGCTAATAAAACCTGAAGATTGTAACGTTGCAGACTGAAAACCAGAAGACTGGATCCCAATGTGCAGAATTGACGTTTTTATTTGTGATCGAACACCAGCAAACAAGGGACAGGCAAATCTTGAGGTCGGGTAGGCAAGTAAGGGGTCGAATTTCCAATAATACAGTCCGGGACGTAGACCGGGTTGGGGAGCACAGTAGGTTAAGGAGATGGGTCGGGACGGAACAAGAATACACCAAGGAAAAAAGGAGACAAAAAACAAGTGGTTATGCAAATGCTCGGTAATGACCATAGGAGTGCAATACTTCGCGAGTCACATGTGAATGAGCAGGGTTTAAGAGCATTTGGCGAAATAGATCAGGGCTGGTAATCGTTAATACCAGGGCGTTACAAAGATTGTGTAAATTACAGTATGATAAAGGATATATGTGTGTTTGAACATGCAACAGTGTGTGACTTTGAACATGGTTTTGAAGCCTGGTTCATTACTATTCTACTGGGTACACCTGTTCTTCCTGATCCATTTTCTGAGTTTATTTATTAATTTGGTTTTATGCAGAACTGACTGATTACATCAATTTTACGTAATCAGTAGTTCAAAGTGTGTGTGTATAAAGTATGTATGTGTATGTGAGGAAAAGTATGAAAAGCACAAGGGATGAAAGAACTGATTCACAGGCAGGGACTGTGCCGTCTGACACTTTGCAGAGAGGATGCCCATTCGTTCAGGCACATTAGGTGGTATTTCAAAGGCAGAATGAACATATCAGCACTTGCCAAGACCCCAAGTGATCCGTGACTCATTTAATGGCAAAACTCAAAGAAAAACTGAGTCTGTGCTGACTTACACACTGCAGTTGGACACCCTCTAATTTGCATCAAACAAAAGGCCAGTAATGATCAGTTCCGCATTGCCCTTAACTTTCGAACCTGAGCACATCAAAAACAACTGCATTACCTTGAGTTCTTGTTTCTGATGCCCTTTAATTGGGCAGTGTTTAATTGCAGGACATCAGCCATTATAATGCAAATTTCCACAATTAAGATCAGTAAGGTGTGTATGTCAGTGTCTACTAGAAGTACATATGAATGCATTTAATCCAAACTTGTGTTTTTTAAGAACATGAAATGCGTTTAAAATAGTCAATAATAATAATAATAATAATTATTATTATTATTATTATTATTATTGTATTTGTATTCAGATTTTTGTTGTATTTTTAATACAATGACAATAAAATCCTTCTTCTTTTTAATTGTGTTGACATTTGCAAATCCTCACTCACTGTAATAGCCAGTAATGAGACAAATTTGTGTATTTTTCATATCATAAAAATATTGTTGATGTGCTACAGTAGTCAGTCAAAGTGTCTGGTTTGTAATAGCAGGGATGTTTTTCTTGTATGATGAAACGCAAATTCCTTTATATTCTTTTATTGTTATTCGAGATACTTATATTTATTCATTCATTCATTCATTCATATGTTTTTACATTTATTTCATGTACAGTACGACGGTGTCTGTCAGGTCTACACTCCTGTTGATTTCTGAATTACTTATGTTTGTAGACGTCACTGGTTTCTTTTAATCCATAAAAAGTATTATTATAGATTTACTGGATTACATTTTTAATTGACAATGTCCATCATAAATTTAAAATTGAAGCACTTTAATTGTCATAAAGTTGGCACACCTCTGCACCCAGTCATGCAGTTTGAGAAGAATACAGTCAGTGGGGTGATTAAATGTTGATGAAGAATGTAGGCTAATAAATCATTTAGCTGAACTAGAAGCTGATATAAAAGTACTGAAGGTATTGAAGGCTCTTTACTAACGGTTTCAACTGTTCAATAGATCGTTTAACTTTTTGTTTGAAGTTTAATTAAACTAAAATTCATTTGTATTTGCTGGTTAGTACAGGGTTGTTAAATATTATACATAAGTGTTGCATTTTGTGAACTTGTTTTAATTTTTAATGCTTGGTATTTTGTGTCTGTGATGGGTTGGCTCCCTGTCTTGGTTGTACCCTGGCTTGTGCCCTAGGATGCCTGGCATAGGTTCCAGGCCACCCGTGATCCTGTACAGAATAAGTGGTTGGCTAACTGATGGATAGATGGATGGTGCTTTGTGTCTCTGTTTGAAAAGTGCAGAGTATTTTTGCTTAATTAATTATATTACTGGCAATTAAGCTTCTTTCATGAAAATCTAAATGTCATATAATAAACAATGTACATTATTAGTAT
>JABJVR010028568.1:0-35626 GCA_025773905.1 Chitala chitala
CAGACCCAAAGCGGGAATTGAACCCCAGGCCTGGAGGTGCGCGGCGACAGTGCTAACCACCACGCCACTGTGCCGCCCCAAAATAAAACAATTCCAAAAAAAAAAAAAAAAAAAAAACTAATGCAAAAAGTAGAAACACAGGGAGCAGTAAAGGTCAGAGAACAATGAAAGAGAAAGAAGGAAAAGCACTAATACTGTTAAACACCAGCACCAGGAAACAAACAAACACAACATAAATACCAGGCAAAGGAAACGCGCAAACACCAAACCTAAATAATAACACATGGAACTGGTAAACACCAGACAAAGGGAGTAGGGAAACAAGAAAATTAAATGAAATGAGGGGGCATGGCCACACACAAGCACAATGCAGGCAAACTGCAGAAGAAGTTGAATTTGAGAATTATGACCATTTGGCAAACTGCAGTAGAAGGTGAGAATTGTCGTTGCTACAGAATTTAGAAGCTGAGAATTTTATGTGGTATAAAATTTAACAATTTTAAACTGAAAACTATTATATATTGCATAGAATGTAGTAGCTGACACCTCCACCCTGTATGCATGGAGTTTGCATGTTCTCCCTGTGATATGTGGGTATCCTCCAGGTACTCCGGTCTCTCCCCACAGTCCAAAGACATACATTGTAAGTTGATTGGCATTTTCAAGTTGCCTATAGTGTGTGAATGTGTGTGCAATTATACCCTGCGATAGGTTGGTACCCAATCCGAGGTGCCCCCCCATTTCGTGCTCTAAGCACCTTAAGATTGGCTCCAAACTCGCCCACAACCCTGGGAAGGACAAGCAGTTTGGAAAATGGATGGTTGGATGTAGGAGGATGTAGGATGTGGTATAGAAGGTAGAAGCTGACAATTCTATTTGGTATAGGATGCAGGAGCTAAGCATTCTCTATGGCAAATAAGAAATTTGGTTTGTCCTTTAATACTTTCTGTTGTTTTTTTTTCTAAAAGTTGGGTTCAGAAAAGTAGAATATTGAACAGTAATCCTATGGACTACTTATCTTTGATTTGTTACATTCTAGGTTATTTTCTTTGCTCTAAAATTAGCTAAATGTGAACAGTTGTCTTAGTACATAAGTACCTAAGGCAATGTCAATCTCAGTGTCTCTCTCTCTCTCCTTATTTCTTTGCTTCTCTCTCTACCCCCTCTCTCTCTCTCACTCACCATCTCACTCACTCTTTATTTGTCTCTCTCTGTCTCCCTATCTCACTCTCTCTCATTTTCTTTCACTCTCTCCCTCTCACACTCTCTTACTATGTCATTCTCTCTCAGTTTTTATTCATCTGTCTGTCTCCCTATCTCTCTATTTTACCCATCTCTCTCTCACCCTTTCAGGGCTGCACAAACAGAAGAGTGCTCGTCCCCTTTCTGATCTGCAGGAATTCTTTCACACAAAGCAACTCAGGATCATTAATTCTGCAACTAGCAACACACCAGGCCTTGTTATTGTGCACCACAAACAAACAGCATGTTGTTTTTTCATCCTTTGCCTTTTCCAGTGCCCCAACTCTTCACCCTTTTGAGTCCTGGACAGCTACACAAGCTTTACAAGCTTATGAAGCAAACATGTTTTCTTAGAGTGATAATACAACATCCATTATCTATCCCTGGGAGTCACAGATGAGGCTGCACTGGGGGAGGCCCAGCCTAGTGGGCACTGCATTTAAATGCCCTTACTGAAAGTCCCGGAGAGACCTGGGACAGTAACCTCATACCAGAGACTTCTTCACAGGGTACGCTGTAACATTAACATGCAGGCACCCACCTCATTAGTCATCCTATACCTCTCTGGGGGGGAGGTATAATTTTGCTGGAATATGCCTGAAGAAGCTTTGAAATTGCAGGTGGGGGCCACAGAGGGGCCTGCCCTTTCAAAGGTGTCCTGCAGGACTGTTTGATGTACAAGTAGATTGTGCCAATGTACAAAAGGCTGGTAAATGCCTCTGCCTCAGAGGAGACAAATCTGGTTATGTACAGGGAAATTTTAATTCAAGTCTGGAGCTGCTTAATACCTCGTGAGTAATAGTTTCACCTTCAGAGTGTATCACTCTGTCCCCCCAAGTCTGTTCCTGCCACAACTTGTGCTCTTGAGACACTCCATTAAATTTTGTGTGTATAACTTTTGTGTGTATAACTAAATGCATGAAGTTTTATATAATGTTAAATAACACATGAAAGCTATACTGTAAAGTGGCAGGTAAAAATCTGAATCTACACTCAACTTGAGCAGATACCTGAGGTCCCATCTAGAAGATTACTTCAGGTAAAACCTTGTGTTAAATGTGATATGATATGTCAACATACATACAGCATTCTGCACATGATAGTTCTACTCAGATGAAATATGTATCTGATTGAAAAAAATGGATGGATAGCACTGTTTAAGAACACTGTTAATAGTTCAGATTTTGTACTTGAAGGAAATCTTTGGATGTAATGGACTAGGTTTATGGAATATAGGGGCAGTTTGTGAGATGAAGTTAAACTCCATAAAAGGGTGATTTTCAGTTCAGATAGAATGGATAAGACAAATTAGAAGAGGGCAATGAAGAGGGAGGTTCTAATACTGGTATTAGTGCCATTATCATCACATCGACCCCCTAGTGGGACAGAAAGGGCAGCGCACAAAGCCAAGCTTGGGCTGTCTGACCATTAGCTGCATGACAAACCTCTCTGAATATCTTGTATAGGGCTTATCTTCACCTCACTGCCTGACGCCCAACACTTTGGAAAGTGTGAGGACGAGTGACATTGGTTACTATATGGTGTCAGGGCCAAGGTGTGCTCTCTCACCAGCAAACAATCTGGTGGTGATGCAGGTGTAATGTCTGCCTAATTCTTAAGAAATGTTCTTTACTCAAACTAAATAAAACCCTCTAATCCTTGTGTCATGGTCAGAGAAATGTTTCAGTGTATGTGATATTGGTACCTCACACCATCAGTGTTGTGGGTTTCACGTGAACTTGAGTCTTGAAGCTAAACGTCTAGTTATCAGCTTTTATGTTGTAAAACACTCTGTTACAACACACTGCTAGTGTTCAGGACAACAAGGCAGTATTTAGTTTGAGTTGTCATGTGTGTACATAACTTCAGATTCCTTTTTCCTTGCAATGCCATTCATTTGCTATACTGCCTTATCCAATTCTTGGTTGCACAAAGCCTGGAGCCCATCCCAGGAAGCACAGGGCAGGGGACCAACCCACTACAGGACACACATTACAGGCAATTTGCAAACACCAGTCTTTGAACTGTGAGAGGAAATTGGAGAACCCCCACCAAGCACAGGGAGAACCATCACACTACTCTGCCACCCTTTCGATTCCAATCTACTCTTATTAGGATAGATCCTTCAATCCAAACATCATACCTAATTATCGAGTTTGTTTAATTTTGTAATTTTGTAAACAGAAACTTTTAGTTAGGGTCATCATACTTAGAACAGGGATGATTTTGGGTACATAGATTTCAAACAGCTGTTTTTGAAAGGTGTGATCCTGTGGCACAGTGGTAAAGTGCTTTGATTGGTATGCTTATGACCAGGGTTTGAAATTCACTGTCTCCCTTGGCCTATTATAATGGAAAGCCTTGAATTGAAATAATGTATATTTATTAGAAGCCTGGTGGCTCAATGGGTAGAGCATCAGGCTGTGATGCAGCAGTCTCCTGTCTCTTGGTTCAAATCCCAGCCCAGCCAGGTGTTTCCCTAAGCAAGACACAATGCTAGCTCCCTGGGCACCATGTGTAGCTTCTCACTGCTCCCCACAGGGAGATGGGTTTAAATGCAGAGAACAAATTTCATTGTGACATGTTTATGTATGCACTAGCAATAAAAGCTGGTTATCTGTAACTACTGTATTATAACAAATCTACATTTTAAGGTATTGTATTTTAAATATGGGATCTTTCATTACTAATTTTCAAAAAATATAATGCTGCGAATGCTGCGGAGGTTTTCTACTGCTGATCATGTAGTGGGACTAAACTGAATTAAAACACAGTACAGGAAGTGCATTCCAACATCAAAGTCTGACAGGTAGCACATCTTTAAGAAGTGTAGATCAAGAGTTTTATGTTAATCCTAATCTGACACATTGAACCACATCATACTTGACAGAAATAAAAAGAAAACCCTACATCTCACACCCAGAATGTTCAGTTTAATCAAGTAACAAATTGTGTTAAAAATAAAAAAACAACAATAAACAGCCTAGATTTATGGATGGATAAGTCACAGCAGTGTGTTGCCACGGTGACAGCCACTTTTCTGTCTTACTGCTTTACCCCTCCTGGGTAATTACAGGAGTACCATCATCCTGACCTTCAGGCTCTTGTAGACCTTGTTTTCTTCTGCTTTGTGCAGGTTGTAATTCCATTCAATAAATTCAGAAGGGACATGAATCTAAACATGGAATAATAATTAACTGGATGCAATGGCTCTGCTTTACAGTGACGGTGGGTTTGTTTTTGTGAAAACAAACCACTTCTAAATTAGTCATATCCACATGATGCACAAGACTGAACATTTTTTACCTGTGCAAGTCTTAACTACTCTCTCCTAATGAAAATACTTTCTGTAGTGCTGACGTCAATAGAATGTAGTATCACACAGGTAGATTGACCCCTCTTTCTGAAAACAGTGAAAATTTATGTATTGAAAACTGTAGACGTGGCACCCAGCCACTCTATAGACTGTTACATGTTGGAAATGAATAGCATTATCTTGATTCAATTCAATTCAGCTTATTTATATATAACCCCATTCACAGCAGAGTACTCCCAAGGCACTTAACAAGAATGCAGTGCAATGTATAAATTACAATCATTTCAAAAAATAAAGCATGAAGATGTAGATAAAGATGAATTCAGAGGACAAAGGAAGAGGGGAGCCAAAACCTTGTTATTAAAAAGAAAAAACCTCTGGGGGTCCACAGTCAGTTGGCTGCTGAACTCACTCTGGGCATGCTAACAATTCAGGAAAAAATAATAGACTGACTGTAAATGTAAAGTATTAGCTGAATTAAATCCCATGTGTGTACCAGGTCTCCATGTATAACCCTGTAAGATGGCCACATTTACAATGTCATGGTAATGCAGCATAGAGTTGTGGGAACCCCAGGCATCATCCAAACATGTGAGGATGAAAACTATATAGGTGGGTCGGGACACATGAATAGACTTTTCTGACAAATACAGAAGGAAGACAAGACAAAGTAATAGTTCTTCAATCAACATCTGAATACCGAGTGAGATTCGGTATACTGTACATACAATGGGAGACTATTCCATAATCTGCAGGCCATGTAACTAAAGGTTGTAAGCACCTAGTTTTGTTTTCATATATGAAGTAATGAAGGAACCTGCATTCTCTGATTTACATGACATTTTGGGGTCTGCTAAATGGCTAATATATAATATATACATTAATCAGCTCCATTAAATATATTGGGACTTAAATTTTAATTGCCTTGTATGTACAGTAAATAAGGACACTGACAGTAGGAAAGCATTGAAGTTAGCTAAGAGTAGCACTTCATATTATTCACATATGGTCATATTTGTCTTCACCTAGTAACTGAAGGTGTGACATTTGAATACACTGCAATAATTATTTAATACATTTGCTCTATACAAAGCATATATTAGATCCTAAACACTTTGAACAGTGAGATAATGTCTTAGTCTATAATGTTTGAATGCTTTTGCAAACATGCCTTTGATACTGCTTTATAGAGAATTATACCTGAAATTATGTCTTCTTTACAAGATGAGGTGTTTAGAAAAACCCCAAGCCGGCAGTGCTGACAGTTGAAATAATATCACTCCTCTCAATACTTTCATCTCTGATCTGCAGAAATTCCCTTTTCTTCAGTCTCATGTCAGAAAGACAGAAACTTTCGCTTATAGCAGCTAACTGAAATGGCAGTGGATATATTCATCTTTGACAAATATGTAAATGTGTCATCAGTGTAGATATTATAATTAACGTTATAATTTAATGTTATGTATTCTAATGTCAGAATGTACAAGAAGGACAGAAGCAGTACCCTTACTAGGTATTTCAACATAATAATAAGCTTCTAATTTACAAACAAATCACTTAAACAGAGCTAATGTTATGCACCTGAATAGATTGTTTGAAGATGTATAGGATAACAGTTTTGCAGATATAATTTTGAAGGATATGTCTTAAAAGACCTTGCCATTAAACTATTGCCTATCTTGGTTTTCACCTATGCGACTCATGTTAATTGGGAAACACAAGAATGGGTTGGTGCCTGGTCCAGGGTATTCCTTCCCTTGTGCACAAGACTACCTGAGATGGCTCAGGCCACCAAGGACCCCAAAGGGGATAAGCAGTTTGGTATGGATGAACATTTTAAAATCTGAACTGACTTAAACAAGTCTGAGAAGTTCAAAATGTCACAGTGAAGATGGATGCAGAGCGTCCTCAATATCCAGACCAATGAGTAAGTAAAAATACATACCATTGTGACAAAAATGAAGGATTAACAATAAAAATGTGACCACTAACAAAAACTAAGAAGAAAAATTTGAACATAGCCATTGATTAAAAAAATAATGAAACAAAAATGTTAAACACAGAATTGGACAATTAGCGACCACCCCTTTTCCACTGGTAATGTTTGAAGATTCAAAAGTCATCCATCATATGGTAATGTTAACTGCGCTAATCGAAACGGTTCCCAGAAGCAACAAACATGCTTTGGAGGTCTGTTAAACCACTAGTATGGCTTGTTTTTACTTATTCTTAGGAGAAGCAACATATGGAGTAACTTTAATTAAAACTGCCTTCTTTAAGAGTAACAAAACCTCATAGATCTGTTGTGCTTTCATTGTTAGATTTGAAATGTGTTCAATGTCATTTGCTTTATAAAAGTTATGTAATTATGTGGGTTTTTTTTTCTATCCAACATAGGAATTAGGAATGCAAGTATCCCTGTTATTTATATATTTTTTTTTGTTTTGGGAAATGTAATACATTAATTAAATTTTTTGAAAGTCCTTGCAGTTTCAGTGTGTACAGGCAGTGTAGCATTTTTCTAGATAGAAAATACTTATCAAATCAAATTTGTTTATGTGTGCAGGGCACATATGTAAGAGGTATTGCCTTTTCTTCCCGGTCTAAATTTAAAAATGGCAACTGCTAATAAAAGTTAGACTACTTTAAAGTTTCCATCTCTGTCTTCTTAGATGATGAAAACTTTCGTTGACGAAAACTAGCTTTCATTATCTAAAACTAAATGACAACAATATTTAAATGATTAAATGTGAGTACAACTAAAGTAAATTTATTCAGAAGAATAAGACTTAAACTAAATCAAAATTTGTTGCCACAGTTATCACTGTTCCTGTATTGTCCTCTTCATGGAGCTGATATCAGTAATGTGCTGAATTATTGGCAACTGGCAAAGAAAAATAGTGGTACTCCTGACCCACACACAAATAAAGCTTGACAGTATGTTTGCTCGGTGACTGGAGGATTCATAAGTGCAGACAGCAGTCAGGTTGGACAAAGATGGGCTGATGGTCATGCATGCTCTGTAAATGCATCATGTAGACAGTACATTTATTTTGAAGAAACTCGAAGTTTCAGCATGGTGCAATGTGGAGGAGAACCTTTGATTCTGCTGCTGAAATGAATAATCCAGCACCTCAAGGAATCTATATTGTGTTGCTTTTAAAAGCCTGTGGTAGACTTGTTTTCCCTCTGTCATCTTTAATACTGTCATACATGTCTCTGCCTGAGCTATATTAACCGCTATTACATCCATGTGCTGATGGTGGGAAACCTATAGTGACAGCTGAATTATATCTCTGCTCTACAAAGGTGCTAACAACTGCTTTTAATATACTAGCTGTTAAATGTAAATTCACCTGGAACAGGTGGCTTTTTAAGAAAGCAGCACTCCTTGTTCTAAAGATCTCTAATCTAATTAAGTGAAATACAGTTTTAATAACTGTATAAATTCCAGATAGTAGCATTGATTAGTTATTGGTAATTAGACTTAAAAACGGCAATAGTACAACTGTGTCTTCCATACCTAACTTAAATGTTTTTGTCAATTTAATGGTAAAGTTTTGTTTGGAGTGTTGGTATTACGGCTTGTTAAATATTTAATTGTGGCCAAATTTGTCCAAACAACACGTGTTATTAGCCCAGGGAGGGTAATGAAGCCTTTTCAGGAAGCCCACCTGCACTTCAAGAACGTTCATCTACCGTTCTGCTATGCTGGTCTCCATCTGCAGTAGTGTCATCCCCTCCACCTCATTTTTTTTGACAAAGTTGCCATCATCCCAGAATTCCCTTATCTGGGACTAGCACGCATGGGTGCCAATAGAAACTCATAAATCACGGGAGAGATGCTGCTGATAAGAGGCGACTGCCTCGTGCTTCCAGAACCCCTCCAAATGAGCCGTTAGTAATTCATGTGATCGGTGTTAGATTTCTCTCCATTGTGATAAGCTTTAAAATATTCATGAAGGATAAACAAGCCCGGCTGCCTCTGTGTGGCAGAGTGACAGACAGCAACATAAATATGACAAAAGACTTGGCAAGGCATTGTAAAATGAGTTGGGGGGGGGTTCTGTCAAAAAAGCTCAAACTCACTGGTTCAAAGAAAAAGGACAAGAGGAAATACTCAGGAGCCACATGAAGTACCATTATTCTCCTCTGAGTTACAGTGACTGTTGTTTTGCAGGTTATTTATTGCCATCTATTTTTGATAGAGCTAATATGGTTTAAAAAAAAAAGTTGCATATGTACCTCCTCAAAATGTCAATGAAACTGACTTTTCCTTTCATTAGCCGAAAGAGTTATGTGGCCGCATAAAGTACATTTTGAAATATTTAAAAATAATAAAACGACAATGTAAAAGGAGCAAGGTCAACAGTTGTTCTGAGTTTGGTTATTTTTGTCGAGGTACTGAATTATAATATTTTTTATAAGGTGTGTTCACTTTGGTAGCAAAAATTTCAGAACAGATTTGCCAAATGCTGAATGATCAAACTCTCACAAACAGTAGCTCTGCCACGAGTCTACATTCTTCATCCACCGATATTTAGGGGCTTGTCGCTGAAATTTTGAAGTCATTTCACAAGTTGATAACACAACAAAATCTTATGAAAGAGATGTAGGCAAAAGAATGTTAATTAAAAACCATTTAATAATTTAAACCTTGATCAAAGCAAAACTCAATGACACCCATTGTCTTTATATAAAACATGCACATTAAGAAAGATCCATAAAGTCAGTGTGGAATCCTGCTGTTATAACTGGCAGTATAAAGCAAGCCATATCCTTCTGTGTAGGATTTATTTGGGGGCACTGGGGGTGGGAGGGTTGGGATTTTGACAGGTTTGTTTGGAGATTTTGTTTTGAGCACAGAGGCGCCTTGTGCTTTTGATCCAAAATCCATGGACTCAGAGAAACGCTACGGGGAGAAAGTCTTTCAGGCCCCGAGGAAGGAGAGGAGCAGCCGCGATGGCCCTGGGTAATTCCATGCCACACTGTATCGACATCTCTCCCTCTGTCCCTCTTTGATCCTTTTTCCTTTGGGAAAAAAATACTGGAGTAAAATCAATTAAACTTCAGCATTTTCAGAAATACATATTGTCTGGCATCAAAGGCAAGTTGGAGTTAAAGGAAGCTGAAAAGCAAGATATTTTGTAAACAGTGTCTCCTCAGGTAGACAGTTTCAGCCATTTATGTCTCTCTTCTTTTTCTTAAATTTAAGAATTTAAGAATGAATCTCAGATCTCTTGCTTAATACAGTTGCATTATTTTTTAAGCTGCATACAACATGTAAATATTAACATTTCTTGGACTACGAGACAGTGTCATATTGAACATCTGATTTCAGACCATCCTAAAAGCAGTAGCCTTTTTTTAAATGTGACTCAAATATTACCCCAAGAGGAAGACGCAGGGTTTACGTCTTCCCTTGTTCTTTTCGCAGTGTCTGCATGAAGGAAGAACACAACTAGTCTGAAGGGAAATGTATGTGTTTGATGAAGCACTGAGAACATTCATAAACGGTCACCTCAGTGTCCTGCAGTCACCTCAGCACCAGCTCCTGTGTTGAGAGAGCAGCTGTTTGAAGAACACTTGTAAAGATTAAATAGATGTTGGCTCTGTGTAATATTTCATTAGTTTACACAGCATGTTTACAGAGCAAAAGTCAGCTGAATACGGAGACTCCTCAACTTACAAACGAGTTACGTTCCGAGAAGCCGTTCGTAACATGAACACTTTACGTGTGGTCCTATCAAATATTCCAACAGCGTGTTATATAATTAAGTTGTATTAAACCATAAAAAGTTTGTTGTCTTATCCTAAAAACACAAAAAGAACTTAAATTACATTATGTTAATGAATCGTAGTCATAATAACAATAATAGCTATATTATTATAATAATATAATTGTAGAGGTTACCTTGAAAGCGAACTCACCAAAACCGACTGCCCCTTTTAGGAAGGCGATAGTTTATTCCGTATGGGCTACTCGCCAGGTGCTCTTTTTTCCTTGCTGTTGACTGAAAAGCATTAAAGTCCCCGTTTTCAGGGGGGTTGACAAAACACTCGCCTTTTGCATTTATTTTTCCCTCAAAACTCGTACATAATAATAATTATCACCATCTTTGTTTCGGTTGAGATGGCTTGTCACTTTTTAGCACTACTACTAACATCACCATGATGGATACACGATACCCTGTATATTTCATGATAAATCACGATAAATCTTAGAGCACTCCAGCGTACGTGTAAACGTACGTGTACGTGCTGTCCGGCGTATGTAACGGCCAAACGCTGTACCTGACTAAAGAGCCGCGCACATAAAATTTTTTTAGCTGCGGCCCCCCCAGTTCCTTTCTCCGAACAAAAATTTAACAAATGAATTAAATGCCTTTGTTCGTGTCTATGAATGGTCGCAAGTCGGATGTTCATAAGTTGAGGAGTGTCTGTATCTAAATCAAGCACATCCTTTTTGTAATATGAACAACAATAATGTAACATATACCAGTAAAAGCTCCGTGTTTAACAGGGAAGGAATATATATGCTCAAATTCACTTTGGTACTTCTTCCTGAAACAATGAGATAGTGTGTGATCCTTCTTAATTCAAGGCTTATTACCAGAAAAAGCAGAATAAAGTTTCTCTTTGTCTTCTTTTTTTAATTTTGACAACAAGGTCAGACAACAAACTGCTCTATTTTTGAAAAAATTTTGTGTGCTATATTTATGAAAATGTGAAACACACAGCATGAAAGGAATATAGATTATACAATGAATTTTTTTAACAAACAGATTGTCTTTTACTGAGCTCTTTATAATGATCTGAGGTTTTGTATGATTAAACTATGCTCTTGTAAAAAAAAAAAAAAGCTGCACAAAAGTTAAATATATAAAAAGATTTACCAAATTAAACCTTTGTGTAATGTGTGAAGTGGAAATACAGTAGATGGTTACCAAGTGAGCTGACTGAAGATTATAGGTAAACACATGCAGACGTGGGCATAGCTCCAAATTCTGATCCCTGTGCATCCTAACTCTTTAAAGACCCTATAGCACCCCACCTAAGACTGGTAAAAGGGCCCTCCCTGCACTTAGACCCTGTGTAATCAGTTCCACTATTCCCCCAAATTCAACATTGCTGCATGTAGACATTCCAAAGACAAGGTGTTACCATGACACTGATTTACACAGGTCTGATGTTGGGAGGACCTAAAGTCTGGCAGTCATATCAGAGTGGCACCCTCCAGTTTGCAATATTCTTACCCAGGTAATGATCCACTGAGGTACTCCTGAAAGAGGTCATTGAGTGGTCTTATTCCATCAAGATCTCTATGGAGAATGCAGGACCATGCTGCTGCATTTCCACAGCATCAAGAGAGGCAGCAAACTGACCCAGGAACAGGCAATCTGTAGCAGGCAGGGGATGGACGCAAGGAGGCTGGTAACAGAGCCATTGTACAACTGTCCTACTGTCTATCCTTCTTCAGAAATCAGGCACTACGTTTCCTCTCTCATTGACTAAATACATTGTATGATGCCTTTGTAAATGTCTTCATGTTATAAATGCTTTTATTTAATGTTTATAGTAAGATATGATCCTACAACATCACTCCCCACTTTGTCAGTTGCTTCCAAACAGTCAGGAAGGAGTGAAGGTGGTTATCCTAGCTGGTATGTTAACACTTCTATTGCATCCATAATGCCAAGTTTATATATATATATATATATATTTTTGACGTAACGTACTTTTTTATCTATCAAATGTTGTAAGTAGTTAGTAGTGAACCCCCAACCCACCCACTGCTCAAACCTCCCTGTACCCAGAACAGAAATGTATATGTATGTGTAGAGCAGATATTATTGACAGGCCTAAAAACTCATAATGTGTCAGAGTTCTGAGTCATAGATTAGGACTTCTGCATTTCCCTTTCAGCTATAAAAACAACCTTTACTAAGAAAAGGAAATCAAGGGTTCTGTTAACCAATGAGCTCTTCTAATTCTGCACAGATTCTATTTTTACTCTCCGTTTAAAATAAAGTGAGTAAAAATTAATGCTGTAGGCCTTCTGAAAGCTGCAGGATTGGGTATAAAAATGGATTTATCTGATTTAAGGAATAGGATGAAAAAAAAACCCTCTCATATCCGAGCATGATTTCTTGACTTAAAGCAGATGTTTAAATAAAACATTCCTTTCTCTACCGCCTATCTCTTCCCCTCAATCTTTTTCCATTGAAAATACTTGCTAATCCAATCACGCATTTCCACTAGCCTGCTTAGGCAGTTATGAAAGAAATGGGATCTAATATCTGAAAATAAGGTTTAATGAACCTTTTTTTAATGTGCCTCATGCTCGAAACCAGGATGTAGGTTATTGTTATTAAAAAAAAAAAAAGACAAAACTTGCGATTATATGTGATTATGGTTTTAAAAATGTCTAAAAGAGAGAGGAAGAGGAGGGAAGCCGCTGAAGTTAGTCTAATTTGTAGAGTCCAGTAAAATGTGCACAGGTGCTCGTGATTAAACCAATGGCACAGTTCACTGAATGACTGCAACACTCCCAGCTGTAGCTGCCTAGCCATACCTGGGACGATGTCTAACTGCTTTGACACTGTTAGCTAGACTTGCTGCACACCATCCAGAAGGAGATGAACATTTCCATACGTGTGGGTTCACCTGTTTGCTATGCACTAATGCATTCTTCTTGGGGGTTCACATTAGAGAAGTTGTGCATTTGCACCTTGCTCTCCTTCTGTTGCTTCTGGTGGTTACATGCATGTTTTTTGCTGTCCTCTCTCTAACCTTCTCTTTTGGTCTCTTTTCAAAAGCTTTGTGAACATAACCTTTTTACTTCACCTCTTTCTAATCCTCTGATTGTCTCTTGCTTTTTTCCTTTTCATAATGTCCGGCAATTCTCCCCCCCCCCCACAATTTGTTGGGTCTGCTACTGTAAACTGTTTTTTTTTTGGGGGGGGGTTAGTCTGGAAAAAGAATGTGTCAAAAGCCAGCTAGTGATATTGCAGTTACATGTCAGAGAAAAATGATCAGTAACATGCCTGGAAAATAAACCTGTGGTGTACATACTTTATCTGGGGAGAAATATGATTTTAGTAATACCCAGCTGAAATTACAAAAAAAGAACCTTAACACATTACATAACCTGTTTTCTCAGCCAATTTGTCCCTTTTTCCCCGTTTGAGCCAATGTATGAGCCTTAAAATTATATTGGGTAGAATAGAAGGTCACATTCTGCTCTGAACTCATAGCAGCTTCAGTTTCATTAAGGATTTAATGTGATTATTAAAAAGGGACATTTTCTACAGTACTACACTGAGATAATTGTTTTACACAGGTGTGCCAGGTCCACCAGCCAAAGAAAGACACTTTCAATAGGAAGCTCGCTTCAGGGAGTGTGGCGTGTCGCAGGCCAGATTACTGTTTGCCACATAAAGGTGGTTATTTTTTTCTCCTTCAGAGTCTGTCTTGCTCTTGCGCTCCCCTTCACAATGTCACCATCATCAGTGTGGGTGGGAAGGAAGGGGTAGGAATTTTGTTGGTAGAATCAGCCTTGGAAAGGAAGGGACTTTATGTCACACAAGGACAGCGGGGCGACAGCACATGTAATTGTGATGATGTGCCACATTATGAGAATGTCGTTGGAAACAATCCCAACCCACAATCCTCAAAAATATGCCCACCATCTCCCTACACACACACACACACACACACACACACACACCATAACCTTGAGCAACCAACCGCTAAACCTCTTCACTCACCTCATGCATTTGTGTGTAAGAAATAAAAAATATTGAAACAGAGGGGGCTCTGTCCGAGACCGAAATACCACAGCCAGAAATGCTCACCTGCTTATAAAGTACATTTGCTGAGCTGCTTTCAAAGGCCATTCTCTTACACGTTAAGCAACTAAAATATATCAGCCGCACTTTTGGAGATTCACACATTTACAGCACAACATTTTTAAAGTGCACTTATTAACTGTTCATGACAATTAATTAAAAGGCACAACCCATTTTAAATGAACAGCATGGTAAATACAAGCACAAATTTTGCCAAGATAAAAATGTTTATTATAATTAATGTGTAACCTCATAAAGTAATATACACTCATAAACCATTCATATCCTGTATTGTATGTATAATATTTAATATTCATTGTCTGAGCCACTACTTCATCATTTTCTTCAAGAACAGTGCTGTGTTGTTCACCTCTGCCTTAATTAGGAAAAGTATAAACAGTTTGCCATTATTTTGTTGAGTAACAGAGATGTGCAAGACCTGGAATGTATCTGTATCACTAAAGTTCTATGGTTCAACTATTTTCCCCTCTCATCTTGAGCATAGCTCTAGCTGTGTCACTTTACCCTCCCCTTTAACCCTCTTTAACACACAGGATCCCTCCATCCGCATGGCCCCCACATACTTCCAGCATACCCCTGCCATCCCACAGCCAGTTTATATCCCTCATATGCCCTCTGACCTCCAGAGAGCCAGAGATCAATGCTTACATTCCCATGCTTCTTTGAGAGGGTTAACACCAAGGTCAGTTTTTTATGGGCGCAGCCCATCTCCAGGCTCACACTGACGGCCAATAAAATGAGGAGTCAAGGACTTCTTCATCCAATCTCATTGGAACCAAAACTTAAATCTTTTTAATTTCCTTTGCCAATGTGTGCAGAGCTTTATGGTTTGGAACTAATTCAGTCTGGTGCTGGGGGTCATAAAACAAAATGGATTGTTCCAGACGTGTGTTGTATTAATCAAATGCCGTGCTCATTCATTTCTGAATATGCAGAAGAGATTTCACTTTGATTCGTCTCCTTTTGTTTAAGTATGGGACTAGTTTGAGTTTAACGCAGCATCAGAACGCCGTTCTGTTCTCCTGCAGGTGTGTTCACCTGAGCCTGATGTGACGGATGAATCTTGGGCCATTTAATGAGACTCTGGAGTAAAGGGAGGGGAGAGTGTTGTATTTTATGCCCTGGAGGCTGTTTCTGTTTCTTTTAATGTTAAAGCAGGGAAAATGTGAGATGACCCTCTGAGTTTCACAAGCCTCATCACAAGACATGGTCCACTGTGTTCCTCTCGTTTCTTTTTTAATTTCAAGACCTCATAACCATTTATTTTAGTAATAAATACAACACGTAGGTGCTGGGATACAATTAATCAAAAAGTTGTTTTTTTTTAGTTAATAATGGCCCTTAAGCAGATCCCCAGGGTATACAAGGTTTGTGAGACTTTGTGAAACAGGCCTCTCCAAGTAGCTACTGTTATCAATCTAATTAACACTCAGACATTCAGTCTAATTAACACTCAGACACAGCTAGAGAAGGAAATAAAAACAAAATGGGGGGGGGGTTAACCCAGAAGAAAAGCTCTCCAGACAGGGTGCCATGGATCTAACAATAACAGAATGCGAGGATCCTGAGTCATATTGCCCTTTCCCTGGGAAGTGAACGTGAGGATGTTGGATCACATGGTCAGATTCCCAGCTGCACTGAGAGCAACTGGGGTAGCCACTTCTGGAATGTAATTTAACTCTACCAGCATGACGGCACACAACTACTGAACTGTACTGTAGCAATATTGCATTACAGGGGCATTTAGGGGTCTTCAGCACATTTTAGGCATTCTGGTTAATGCCTGTAAGAATAGGAAGATGGTCCCTGCTTGTTCACTTTGATTTGAAGTGCAATATTTATATTTGATCAGAATCACAGGTACATTAGTGGTACCAACCAAAGTGAGCCCAAAATGCAGATTTATCACGCTGTCCGGATTACATTTACTTTAATTCGTTTAGCAGACGCTTTTATCCAAAAGCAGTTTACAACATTTCACATACAGTTACAGTGATATTGGTTTTCTGCATCTAACCCACCTGGGGGGGAGCAGTCACATGCGGTGCCCGGGGAGCTAGCATTTCAGTGTCTTGCTCAAGGATAAACCTAGCAGCTGCACTGGGATTTGAACCAGGAGACTTCTGCATCCCAGCCCAATGCTCTATTGAATTTAGGATTAAATCCATATACTTTTGCTGAGATCTAGCATAAAAACTCAAGTCCAAACATTTTTTTTTCTGTGCCCCCAGCGGTCACAGTTCTGAGCCTGGCTGGGTGCTAAAACTGTCTAAATAAAATCTGGGGAAACTGCATCCTGCTGAACAGCAACAAGCACGTGATTAACGTGTCTAATGAACTTCTGAACAAATTATTTCAGGTGAACCATGAGGGTGGATATGTCGATCCGCTTGTTGTGCATCACCTTGGCCTGCTCTGCCTCACTTCTAACTAATTATTAAAAAAAAAAACACGAGGGGGAAAACATTTTAAACGCTCTAATTATGTTTCAATTAGGGTGTTATGATTCCAGTTCATAATTAAATAAGGAAGGTAATTCAAATCTCAGTTGGAAGACATCTGTAAGAGTCTTAGAGAGGAACATTCATCTTTTTGGGCTAGATGTTTTTACTCTTAGTCTCATTGGTTGTTGGTGTGGATTGGTTCGGACCAGGGGATGCACAGGGATTTAAACACAACGACGTTTATTGGTGGCCCGTACACAAAACCTGTGAAATGTGCTGACAATACCCCTGTAGCCTGAGACATACTGAGCCCCATTTGTGCACACTCAGTGCTCGGAGGTGTTTATTGCAGTAATTAGAGGAAACCATCAGTTTGAGAGGTTATTCCTTACACATGCAATTACTGCGAGCGGAGGTCGTAGTGGCCTGTTTGTGCTCTATTGAACCACAAGTACATTTGATCATAAAAAAGATTCAGTTTGAGGGACAGTTCCAGTAAGTCACTGCAACTCAATAGTCATTCCAGAACACCTGGCAACAAATTAGTGTAAATGTGGAAGGTTTTTCAGCACACTTCACAGCATAGTATCAAAAACACACACCAGTTCAAAGAGTATTAATGAGCATATATTAATAAAATAAAACTTTTACTTGGAACAAAAAACCAGACATAAGATGTGTACATATAGTAAATCAGTCATTTAGCAAATGCTTTTATCCAAAGCGACTTACAACATTTCATGTACTTGCTACAATGAGCTAGCGCAGGGCATCTTGCTCAAGGACACACCTGGGGGCTGGGCTTCAAACCAGGAAACTTCAGTATATTACAGTACCTGGCAAGAATATATGCACTTACATAATTTATCTAATATAATGAATTATGATGAAAAAACCTGGTCTTCAGAAAGTGTACTTGCAACGTTTGAATGGCAATTATACATGAAAATTGACCTTATTTCAGGTAGGGGTAGACAGAGCTGTAAAGCCAAGAAACTTTATTCTTTTTTTTCCTGGTTACGAGCCAACTGGTTTGTTAGGTTCAAAAATACATATAGTACAGTTTATGTATTGCATATGCCTTTTTTGAAGAGGAGAGTTATTGGATAAAGAATAAGACATGACACTACCTATTAGTGTCCTGATGGCTCAATGGGTAGAACATCATACTAGCATGCAGAGTTCTGGGTTTGAATCCTAGCCCAGCCAGTTGTGTCTTTGAACAAGATACTCCAATGCTGGCTCCCCAGGTGCTGCATGTGGCTACCCACTGCCCCCTCCCTCCTAGGGGATGGGTTAAATGCAGGGATTAATAAAGTACTATTAAATGGAAAAAGTGTGCCTATGCCTGACAGTCACTTAGTGGCATCAGAACTTTATCTAGACAATGTATATTGTCACTTAATGAGGCTTTTTTTGCTTAGCAGATTTCCATGTGCTGTTAACCAACATTGCTGTAATTTTTCTAACTTTTTAGGTTCACAGGTCACACATCCTCAAGACTGCCTGGTCCCTGGTGACGACAAAAGCAGTTTCCTCCATGACAATCACAAGTGACCTCCTGCCCCCCCCATCTTTATCTCTAAACCTCCACCATAGCATGTCTACTCAAAGTGTTTACAGCTACCGTGCACACATTTCCATGACAATAGTGTGACTATAAAGCAATTAATGTGAAATTATTTTTAAAATATCTGACAAGTTGTCAAGACCAAGCAAAGGTGTTAGTACATGGTTTAACAGTGGCTTGGACTAACACGCTCTAGCAAGGTAATGAATCTGCAGCTAAATCCATGTTCAATTTGCAATAAATATGAGTGTGAGCGTTTCTGCACTGTGGTTACCTGATTTTCTCTCCCATAGGAGGGATTCACTGAGGTGTGAGAAGGACAGCTTACCTGCTGATAGCCACAGAGCCTCGTTCTTGACTACTCGCAGAAGACACAATTTAGCATTTTCCTTATGATGGGTATATATTTTCTGCTTTTTATGTGCTCTTGCATTGCATGTCATGCTTATTCTGCCCAACACAGCACAGAAATCATCAAGGATGTTCAGTACACAGAGACTCACCTAACCAGCATTAAAAATGATATGAAATAATCTACAGATAGCCCAAGGCCTACAGTAGACTGTGTTATATTGCAAACGTGATTTTAGTCAGAGATCAGTATTGTGTGTGTGCAAGTGTGACACTGTAAGACCTCAGATAAACCAGCTTCATTATAATACCAAACCTTTACTGCACTCACACTAATCATTTATTCAGTGATACCTGGGTGAAATGATTAATCTCACTTCTGCAAATTCTTTGCTGGTGTGACTTGATTTCCATTTTAAAAAAATGTCATTTGGTCATGATTTTTCATACTCAGGATATTTGTCTTCATTACCTCAAAAACTGACTGATTTAATCATGTTTTACACCTAAGTCTGGATGTTTTTTGTACAGTATGACCATGTGAGTGTCTTGCTGGTGTGACAGGCACCTTCAAGACAGGAGGGGTCTATAACCAGAGGTCAGATTATTGAACAAACAGAAACCTAAGAACAAAATCAGCCAAGTACAGGCATGAAATGTAGGAGCATCATGCATGGAGAAGACCAACTCTATATAGTGGCACAAAGGAAATAATGACCAGGTGCAAACACTCATATAATAATGAACAGAGTAATGAGCAATTGTGTAACTGTGAGTGGCCCCACAACCAGCACATCCCAGGCAACCCACTACTGGATGGATGGATGGATGGATGGATGACCAATAAACAAATGAGCAACCGTAACTTCAACAACAGGAAAAGACACTGTGAGAATTCCAAATCTATATAGTGGCACAAAGGAAATAATGACCAGATGCAAACACTCAGACAATAGTGAACAAGGTAATGAGGAAACAAGAAAAGGTAACAAGGGGATGGGGCCACCCTACTAGCACATCCCAAGCAAACCATGACAGTGAGCTGAGTTAGATATGGACTGAATCTCTACTTAGAAAAAAAAAAATCCCATTTTCTTCATAAATGTTCCATTCAATTTTATTGTTTAAATACAGACTAGGAAACAGTCTGTATCTTGAAAACAAATGTAAAATTGTAAAATGCAGCCTAAGTGGTATAACTTAATGAAAATTGTTTAAAACTATTGTTTAATCCTCAAGAAACTTTTTTTTGCATTGTATCAATAAATGGAACCCTGTAACTTTATTTACACTTGTTGTACCGCTTCTTTGTGTGTGTTCAGCCAAATTAATCCTAATTAATTCAAAAGCCCAGTAGGAAGCTTGGTGCAACAAATTAACAGAAAAGGTCAAGGAATTCCTCTGCAATCAAAGGCCTTAGCTGATTAAAGATATAACTTTCCATTGTCTTCTTTTATCTTTCATTTATCATGCACAGCTCTGCACTGCTGCTTATCGGCCACAGAAATTCCAGTGACACGTCCTCCTGAGGAAGGAGAGCAGGAATACAACCGATGCTTATCATCTGCTGAGTTGTAAAGACTGACACAGTCACTGATCATGTTTACTTCATATTTTGTTCCTTCCCATTAATTTTAATGTGTAATGTAATTCCCTTGTTTGTTTATGATCAGCATCAAGCAACTAACACCCACGCTTTGTGTGTATGGTGTTAAAATGACTTTGTTTGTTCATTCAAATGCCTTGTTTCTTTAAGTCGTACTTGATATAGTAATGTCATTTGCTTAGAGTGTACAATACCTGTGTTTATGTTTATCCATTTTAAAACACAAAAATGCAATTATCACTGCAATTATTTGGCTTGAAGACAAAAATGTAAAGTACTGAATGTAAATAGATATCTGTATGTCAATGTATTGGTGCGGCACGGTGGTGTGGTGGTTACACTGTCACCTTGCATGCCTGGGCCTGGGGCTCAATTCCTACCCCAAATCTTTGTGTGGAGCTTGCGTGTTTTCCTCGTGCTTCGTGGGTGTTCTCTGGTTTCCTCCAATAGTCCAAAGACATGCAGATTAGATTGATTGGCATTTGAAATTTGCCCATAGTGTGTGTATGTACCCTGTGGTGGGTTAGTGCCCCACCCACTCTGTCCCCTGCCCTGTGCCTCCTGGGATAAGCCCCAGGCCTCCCATGACCCTGAATTGGATAAGGAGGTATAGCAGATGGATGTATAGGTGTGTGCTTGTAAAAATTTGTTTGTGTGTGTTGCTTCTTTGTTTTGTAGGTAGGAAGAGGATAATGACAAATAAAAAGAAAAGTATGCACATATGTTGAGCTCTTACAAATAACTGGTTTTATTTGCCATGTAAGGCCAGGAAAGACAGAAAGACTCTCATTTCTGAAGGTAACCAAGGGAAACTGCATTTTCAGAAGGAAAAAGGCAAACACACAAACCACTCGGCTTTTACTTGGGTGAGAAGAGCTCTTGTTATTGAAATAATAAACCATATGCAAAATGTGTTTTACACACAGTGCCTCTGTTAAGTGGGTTTCTGATTTACCCAGATTTCTTGGGCAAAAAAATTTGTATACAGGCAGCAAGAGCATACAATATGAATCTAAGTGTAGTGCATACACATTTTCAGCTGAATTAAAACTAATAGCTTTCCAAATTTGCAGTTGAAACTGATGTCTAATTTGAATGAAAAGCTTAAAAATGCATAGAAATATAGATATATTTAGATGGGGCTACTCAAGCTATTAATCAGCATAACTTGAATGATACTCATGTTGTCTTAGTTTCATATATGCAGCAGGTGTGTGTGTGTGTGTGTGTGTGTGTGTGTGTGTGTAATTGTCCAGTTTTACACTGACAAATGCAAAGTTTAAATTTTCTTTAAAGTTGTCTGTGAGATGGGTGGCATGGTGGTTAGCACTGTTGCCTTGTATCTCTGGGCCTGGGGTTTGATTCCCACCTTGGGTCTGTGTGTGTGTGTGTGTCTGTGTGTGGAGTTTGCATGTTTTTGCTGTGCTTGGTGGGTTCTCTGGTTTCCTCCCATGGTCCAAAGACATGCAGGTTAGGTTGTTTGTTGTGTTCAAATTGCCTGTTGTGTGTGTGCGCTCTGGGATGGGTTCCAGGCTTCCCTGTGACCCTCACCAGGAATGAGCAGTATACTGACTGACATTCTGTGAGATTGATTTTGCAAATGGGATATACCAGATAAGATATGATTAAGACTGATCCTCATTCTGTAATTAATACAATGATTTGTACACTGACTTGGTTTTCTGTACAGATAACTACAAAAGAAACTGGCCTTCTGCTGAACAAAGAATACAGTCTGAACTTTAGAAAGCCTCACCAAACACATGCCTCACCAACAAAGATTATTCCATCCATCAATCTCACTGTTTTCCAACGGCTTATTTGTAAAGTATATTTCCAAGAATGTTTAAGTTACTTGTCAACTGTTCAGTATGTAGGCGGCACGGTGGTTAGCACTGTTGCTGTGCACCTCCTGGCCTGGGGTTCAATTCCCACCTTGGGTCTGTGTGTGTGGAATTTGCATGTTGTCCCTGTGCTTGGTGGGTTTTCTCTGGGTGCTCCGGTTTCCTCCCACAGTCCAATGACCTACAGGTTAGGTTGATTGGTGGGTCCAAATTGCCTGTTGTGTGTGCTGGTGCTCTGGGATGGGCTCCAGGCTTCCCCCTGACCCTCACCAGGAATAAGTGGTTAAGATAATGGATGGATGTTCAGTATGTGCAGAGTGCTGATCCACTGCTGTAGTGAGTTTAACATCAACCAGTCACTGAATGTCACTTGTGTGTCTTTGCTTTCCAGCTTTCTTTTTTAGCTCAGTTGGAAAGTCATCAGAATTCTGTGCTTCATCCATAATTTGCCCCAAAGGTAAGTCAAGTCAAGTCAAGTTTATTTAAAGCACATTTAAGAACAAGAGGAGTTGAGCAAAGCGCTGTACAGTATTAAATCAACAAACATTCACAAATAGCATGAGAATTACAAGACAAGGCAGTGAGAAAAAATGGGTTTTGAGCGTGGACTTAAAAATTTCGAATGTAGATGCAGCCCTGATTTATGGGGGTAAGCTGTTCCAGAGCTTTGGTGCAAAAACAAGAGAGCATGATCACCTTTTAGCTTTAGTGTCAACCTGGGAATGGACAAGAGCAGCTGGTTAGATGATCTGAGTGTCCTGCAGGGAGTATGAAGATGTAAAAATTCTGAAAGGTACAATGGTGCCAAGCCATGAAGAGACAAAAACAAGCACCAATATTTTGAAATCAACCCTAAATAGAACCCGGGAGCCAGTGGAAAGATGTAAGGATAGGGGAGATGTGGTTGTGTTTGCGAGTCCCCATCAGAAATCTAGCTGCAGCACTTTGGAGCAGCTGCAGATGGGAAAGTGAGGACTTGTTGGTACCTGCATACAAAGAACTGCAGAAATCAAGGCAAGAAGAAATTAAGCCATGGATCACTTTTTCAAAGTTTGCAAAGAATAAAAAGGGCTTAATCTTAGACACAATCCGCAAAAGAAAGCATAATTTGACAACTGAATTTGTTTGTCAAATTTAAGGCTGTTGTCAAATATCACTCATTTCCTTACGCAGGGTTTACAGAATGGTGTTAAAGCAGCAGAGTCACTAACAAGGTCCAGTAAGTTGGTTTGCCCAAAAGTCACTATCTCAGTTTTTTTTTCTTCATTTAACTTCAGAAAGTCTGAGGACATCCAGATTTTGATGTCATCTAAACAGACCAGGAGGGACCTAATGGAATGATTAGTCCCATGTTGCTTTAAGGGCAAAAAAATCTGTGTGCCATCAGCATAACATTAAAAGAATATGCCCTGCTTGCATGTATATAAGGAAAAGAAAATTTGAACAAGAATGGACCCTTGTGGTACCCCACAAGTAAGGGGAGCTTGAAAACAGGAAAGTGGTCCCAAGATGACTTAGAGGTTCCTATCAGACAAACAGGATTTAAACCAGCTCAGGGCTAACTGCCAAATACCACAGGTATTTTTGACATGGGACAAAAGAATACTGGGTGTACTGTGTCAAATGCAGCACTAAGGTCTAGAAGCACCAAAAATGATGGAGTCCCCAGAGTCAACTGTTAATAAAAGATCATTAAGAACTTTTAGGAGAGCTGTTTCGGTACCGTGCATTAAAACCAGACTGCAATACCTCAAAAATGGTGTTTTCACTGAGGCAGGTCTGTAGCTGGGAGAGAACAACCTTCTCTAGCACTTTTGACAGATATTTCAGGTTTGAAACTGGCCTGAAATTGAAAATTTGGGGTCCAAATTTGACTTTTTTTAAAAGAGGCTGTACAAGAGCCTCAGGCCGCAGGCACAATGCCTACCTCAGGACAATGGTTTATTATGGTCAGGATATACCGTTGTATTTGGAACCTCTTTGAAAAGGCAGTATGGAATGACATCTAGAGGGCAATTTGTTGGAGCAGAGCAGAGAGAGACACAGGTTCAAATTGACACAGGACAGTTGAACATAGCAGGGTGACAGAGAGAATATGACCTTGGGAGTAATGTGCATTTTGATGTTATTAATCCTATCCATAAAAAATCTGAGAAATTTCTCACAGTTGGTGGGAGTCTCATTGAAGCATGTGGTTTCGGTGGGATTAATAACAGTGTTGATTGTCCTAAATTACACTTTTGGTTTGTAGCAGTTTGATATAATCAAGCCAGATAAATATTTTGTTCTTGCAACTTTAACACTTTTCTGATACTTAGCTAATCTTTAAGGATCTCAAAGGACACGTGGAACTTGTCTTTCTTCCACTTGCATATAGCTCTCCTACAGTCCCGTCTGATGGAGCGAGTAACTTCTATAAGTTTCAAATTTAGGTTTGCAGTGCTTGGGTTTAAACGAAGAGACAGTACCAAGAATGTCAGAGCAGGAAGAGCTGAACAGAGCAAGGAGGTGCTCAGTGCTCATATGCAGAGCGGCACTCGCAATCACACTGTACTGGTGAGATTCCGAGCAAGCAGCGGAGAATTGTTCGACAGTGTCCGGCATGATTGTGCGAGACAGGCGAGCCAGAACACAATGGCTACCAGCCTGGGAGTTAGCAGTAACACCAATACAACAGGACAGTGATCACAAAAACATGCATCTCAAATTTGAATGTCAAATACAGGCAAACTAAACGATAAGACCAGATCAAAAGCACGTTTGTGTACATGAGTTGGACCGCTTACCCACTGAACAAGATTAAAAGACTCAAGGAGGATTACAAAGTCCTTTATCAAAGCTTTTGTAGGACAACAAATATGAATGTTAATATCCCCAATAATAAAATCAGCCATTCTGTCTATATCACTATCCCGCCAGCGAGTGTTGTGTGTACATTTTATGTGTGTGCATGTGTATGCTTATAAATGCAGTATTCCTTCAGAATATATACTTGTTTTAGTAAATCCCTGCTGTAGGTGGTATTTAAGTCTCTCTGCTTTGTACAGGTTAATGAATGTGTGGATGTTGTTCTCCTAGGCTTTTGTTCTTTTGTGCCCCTTGAAGGTTTTTGTGAAGTTTATGATGCTTGGCTTGCGGACCCCTCTGAAACAAAGGCAAGGATATTTCTGTGTTTTAACAGATTTGCTCTCCTTTACAGTTTCATTACTGGGAGGCTCTCACTGTATTAAAATGGGAAAATGTTTACACAAGCATACAATACACTGAGGAAGTACTCAGACCGCTTCACATTTTTTCACAATTTATATTGCAGCCCTATCCTAAAATCATTTTTAAAAGTTTTCCCCCCCTCAACAAGCAGCACTCAGTACCAAAAAATGACAAAGCAAAGGATTTCATAAAGTTATGCAAATTTATTAGTAATAAAACAATTGAAATATTACATTGACACAAGCATTCAGCCCCTTTGCTATGACACCGTTGTTGACATGTTTCTACACCATGTTAAGTGTACACCAGTGGTAAATTCATTTTATTGAATGATTAGAAAAAGGTACATCCCAGCTCCCAGCTGACAATGTGTCTTAGAGCAAAAATCTATTCAGGAGGTTGAAGCATTTGCCTACAAAGTTTAGAAGGTGGATTGTGTCAAGACTACAAAAATTTTTCAGTAGTTTTAATAAATATGCAAAATTTTCCAAATTCCTGTTTTTGCTGTTTCATTTTGGGGTACTGTGTTTTGCTTAATGAGGTGGGAAAATGAATTTAAATGATTTTAGCATAAGGCTGCAAAATATGAAAGTGTTAAGGGGTCTGAATACTTTCTGAAAGCACCATACCTTCATAGACACACTGGCATCTCTCTCTCTCTCTCTCTCTCTCTCTCAACTGCTTACAGGGGATTCCACATCCAGCCTGGTTTTCCTCGTTGCTGTGGAAACCTTTTGAAGGCTTTTGAGAAAACAGTTAAGCTCCAAAGTTTGCCAGACCTTGACTTGAACATGTTTAATTTAAACTGGAAAGTGACCAAATGGTATGCAAACAATCCATGCCAGGCAGAATAATATTACATACCTAAATAGAATTACCGAAACGGAACCCAGGATGGATAAGTCACTGTTTTTTAATACTGTAGTTTTCTTGTCCTCGTGCGCCCTCCAAAATCCCTTGTGTCTATATCTGTTATTAAGCAGTCCAAAATAAGACATTAAATCTTTGTTTCACAACCAAGGGAACAAGTCACAAATCTAGGTAGTGTGTTCAGGTGGAGCGATGGAATTTTTGGCAGAGAAACATCCAACATCTGTGCCTGTCAGGGGCCAGACGTTCCATATTGACTATCAGGCTCATGCATTAGCTATGAGCTGTCAGTAGCTACCTGCAGTACTCCACTGGACTTTGATGTTACATTTTGTGCTTTTGCCAAGGCTGCTTGTGTTCAGCTAAGAACCCATGTACACCAGGAAATGCAACAGTATTGTCAGCATGCCATTGCAGTGCATCCTTACTCTTTCTCATATATTATTCCTACAGCCTGTCCACTTTTCTGATACGAGAATATAATTATTACCGAGGGACTGCAGGCACATAATCACTGAACGTGTTGGACGCAATATGCTACCCCTGCACTCTTCGCTTCTCATGGGGCAGACTTTCTAAGTGTTATAAATGTGAACAGTGTTCAAAGTCAGAGCTGCTTGCCTTCGCGTGTGCTCGTGTGAAGGCTGTTCACTGGAAGTGATGCACTCCGTTTTCACTGATGGGCCTGAGGTATTGTTTTTTAAAAGATTCCATTTGGTTTTTTTTGTTATTTAATTATTTGCATTGAGGAAGACTCTGCCCCCAGCTCTGTCTCCTCTGCATGCTCCCGCAAAGCAAAGGCGGGGCTGGTGAGTCACAATGGGCCACTTGAGAGGGAAGATCAAAGGCACGCTAAGTGAGCCTTGTTTCATGTAAAATGCAGTGATGTAGCCTCTAGCATCCACTCTCTCCACCCTTCAGATTTCTGCCCTTTTTTTGCACAGTGAAGCATGATTCAAATATTGTATGAAACACGTACATTGGGGGCAGATCTTGATGGTGCTGACAGGACTGTTAAGAGATTGTAAAAATGCTCTACTTTTCTATTTCTCTTTCTTTCCACAACGACATCACTTGGAAAAGGCATGAGTGTGATTTACTCAAATCACCTCCTAGTGGCAGACAGCTGATATACAATAACATGTTGAAGTATAGACAGACATCCCATCTTCCTATAAAAGCCTAATACTGGCTTTAGATATAAGAATCCATAGTGGATGTGTCCTTTCAAAAAATTACAGAATGTGTTTATGAAGGCACATTTAAAAAGCTAACTAGGGACAACATGGTATTGCATTATCAGATAATTCCTTTATGCACAATTTTTGTGATACATGTTACATGGAAATCCCATGTTCCATGTTGAAAGGCACTGAAATAAATTTACTTACTTATTTGTCCTGAAATTGCAGTTATGATATCTCAATTACCTCAAGTGCTGCTACTCAAGGTGGTGTGAGACATTCTTCTGGTGGTCCAAAATTCCCAACACCTCTATTCCTGGATAGAGGCACTGAGACATGTCATGTGTAGAGGCAATAGCTCAGGCTGTACAAGTTCATGCATTTCTTTGGTGGATTTGACTTTGTTTGCTTTTGACTTTTACAGGGTTCTGTTTGTTTTTTTTTTTTTTCTTGTATAGTTTCAGACTTTTTTAAAGGGGGCATGATCCCATTTCATGTTTCAGGTTTTATTAATAAAGTGTTTTGCTGGATTGAGCCCGGCTGCTCTATGGCACCCCTGTGGTACACATCCATCCTACAACTTGTTGAAATATATGAATAAATCAGTTACATAAAGACAAGTATCAAACACCAGAGGTCAAATAACGAAGGCTTCTTCAGCAGTGCCTCCTAGGGTGTTCGAGGTGGAACAGCATCCTTATTGCTCCGCAGCGTATGTTCTGTAGTAAAGTGTTTTCAATCACTAGTAACTAGTCTCTCCTACAAGATCTAGTTATGACATTACCCTTTCATCTTAACACTTTATTATATTTCCTTCAAAGTAATTACGAGACCTATTCATCCTCTCTGTTAACATTTACTTATCCTTGATGCAATAACTATCCACATTCTCTATATATCATCACACTCTCCAGACTGACATCATGTCTATTTTCTAGCAAAATCTAGAACGACACTGACATGCACCCACTTCCCATAACTCCCTTGTCAGCTCAGAATCTTTTGCAGTACAGGCTGTCCATTCAAGTGAAAAGCCAGGGCAACTGAAATTCTGTGCACTGAGTTTCCCTGAATATTAAACATTTCACCTTGAGTCAGCAGACGCTGTGTGATGCAGAAGTTTTCCTATGAGGGGAGAAAATAAACTTGAACACAGATAATTCATCCATAAATGCGGTTGCGCAAGTAAAATGTGGCCCCTGGAACTTTCAAAGGTTACCTTAATGATGGGGCTGGACCACCCCACTGCTTTAGGTAGGAAGAGGAACATTATAGTGGTTGTTTTTGAAGATAATGAGAGTAAATGTTTACTTTATCATCCTTCATCCCACTCATTACCGATCTGGGTCGCACCCAGCAAAATGCTGAAATAGAGAGGAAGTGAACACGATGTATGGTGTGTTTGTGTCTGAGAGGACGGGAGAATGTTCTCCTGGGCTGCAGCATGAGTCTCGTCTCTGAATTCACGATGGCTTATTTCAGCTTGCGCTGGCAATTTGAGCGAAGGAGTTTCTCCAGGGAAAAATTGCTAACGCTCCAGGGACTGTTTTCTTTAGCCTTGTCCTACATACATGCTTTTGCTGTCAGCCCTGTCACATTTGAGAAACATTTTATCACTTATCATCCATGCCCTTGGTTCTCTTTCATGCAGGAGCTGTTGGCAGCTCAGTCCATCAACAAGTCAGTGTGTGTGTGGTGCTGAGGCCCATTTACTGAATGGCAAATGTAGTCTTCCACCATTACACAACAACAAGCTGTAGTGTAAGTTTTATAATGCAAAAAATCTGAAACACATTCACTATAACTGGCACCAGCTCGTTGTCATTGACATGTAATTAAATATTGATGAAGCTTTTTACAGCCAAGGTTAATTGTAATACTGTGTGCCATCTACCTGTCTGTGAACATTCAGCTTCAAATTATATGGTCACAGATCGTTGTCTTAGTATGGCTCCATAGTATTGCATAATCATTGGTTAAAATGTGATTTCACACATTTACATTTATGACACAATTTCACATGCACGTGTACATGTACATTTAGTGTGTCATGTTTCTGTTTGTTTGTTACAGTATAAAAGTTGTGAGTAAATTATTTTCTCCCTAGTTTCTTCAGAAAAGTCTGCAAGTTTCGTACTGATATTCATTTAGCATTTCTGGGTGTTATTCAAATTTGGCTGTTAAAAATTACTATTAAAGAATCCAGGCTGCGAGATGTGTCTTTGTGTAATAACAATGAATTGGAAATATGGCATTTACACTAAATGAAATAATTTAAGGAGCTACTCACCTAGTTCACAGGTAACTTGGAACCTCTCCCAGATCATGGTAAGGCCCTCCAGTTGTAGGTCACACACAAGCTCAACCCATATCACCTCAGGTCATCGCTTTGTACTTTGAGAAGAAACAAGACAACTCGGAGGAATTCTTCAGATGCACTAGAGAAGGTATTGAAACTGCACACACAACTCTAGAAACATGAGGCAATAACACAACCCAGACAGCCACAGCACAGCCATAATATGCTACATTTCAAAACAGAATTAGCATTTCTTGTGTTTCAACTGTATTTGTCACTGGTACAGGGTTTTATATAAGACACAGGAAGCGAGCGGCTGTGTACGGTATGTACATGATATGCAATAAGATGAAGGAAATGTGTGGGTGAGGAGGATAGGTTTAGCAGAAAACTCAGCCTGAGCAAGAAATACAGTAAAATTCAAAACACAGCAATAGTAGATTCCAAGTTAAATTGTCTGTAAAATTTGGAAAGTCAAGTAAATTACAAAGCAAAAACAAAGTCACAAAGGACACTGGGCATCAAACATGCTCTAGGTATATCTACATGCAGGAGCAACCACCAAGGGAACAAGCCAAAAGACAGGCATATATAGAGGCAAGAGGGACATGGAAAACAGGTGATAACACTGATTGAATTAACTCAGTTAACACGAGTGGGAAAGAAACAGGGGAAGAGCAAAATCTAGTGGACCCAGCAGGGCATAACAGACTAGACAACAACTCATTTAATTGAAAAGTGTAACTGCAAAAATGTAAAGTGAGCATGCATGGGGCTGTAGCAGGAGTGTGTATCTTTTTGTTGTTGTTTTTTCTCTATTGTTGTACTGAGATTATTCTCAATCATCTCACCTGCAAAATGATCATTTGTTTCACAAACTATATAAAATGCAGGAAAGTAATTATGCACTGGTTTCCTTCATTCACAAATCATTGGGTGTCAGCCACTGTTAACAATACATCACACTGCTGATTTGCAGTAAAGCCTGTTGTGTATTTCAAATAATTAGGTGTTAAAAGTGTGTTCCACACACTTTCATGCTGAACTTGTACAATACTAATGTTAGACACCATTTCAAACATTTTTGTGTGAATGCAGAAGTTCAGCATGAAAACTTGTGGTCGGTGTTCATGGAAATGATCAGATACATACCAAGATGTCAACAATAAATGTCTAGTAAAACCTTTAAAGTCTAGTTTGACTTCCGCCCATCAGACAGATCTAGATATACTGCAAGATTGCAAAACCTGTTCAAAACCTTCATGGAGTCATAGTTCACAAAGGTCAGACGTTCATGCACACCAGCTTGGAAGCCATTGTGCCTCCAGCATAAAAAAAAAATTGCTGAGTGGAGAAGCATGAAGCCTTGATGGTTTGTCAAAGCAGACAAAGTGTCACAACGATGTCAATCTCGCAATAGACTTTGCTGCTATACCATTTTGCAGCTGCTGTGTGCAGACTCCAGTCTCACAGTTTTAGTATGTTCTGGAACTACATGCTGAGCCTGCATTTGAGGGACGTAACTGATTAATGGCACGTCACATGGAACGGTGCGGAATATAAGCGTGACATGTCCCCTCTGTTCCATAGCCACCCAAGCTCAATACCAATATAATTATTCAAAGAGCACACCATAAACAAAATCAATTCATAACCTAAGGGTGGATATACTAATGCACATTTTCAAAGTTATATTTTATGGGCAAAATACATAATTTTTAAGGTGGGTCTTTAAAGCAATTTATGGGCAGGTGTGTTTTAAGATCTTTTAAAGATGAAGCAAAATAATAAAAGTCAACTGCAGGAAATGAATAACTAAGAGATACAAGTATTGTTAAGAGAGAGGTGCCCACAAGATGGTAATGACAGGGTGTGACCAAGCTGTTAAAAGAGTGTGGTTAATAGGGGCATTCTGAAGTCCTTCTTCAAATGGTTCATGACCACAAAGTTTCCCAGCAAGCCCTAAATGTCAGCACTTCAGGAGCAAAATGAGAGCTAAAGAAGCATATATCCCAGCAGGTTAAAGATATAATGACCATACTTGCCTTTATATTCCACAACGTAGCCACTGGACTTGTGTAGTGACTTTACAGGACTACAGATAGTAGTGACGTCCTTGTTTCACCCTGCTGTTCCATGCCTTTGTCTCTTTCTACACTCAATGTTGTCACCGACTGTGGACGGGATCCCCAGCACACTGCCACTTCTCCAGGCACTATTTGCCTTGTATATTGCTTTCCATGTCATTTATTTATAAATACCTTTTTATGCTTGTTTTATGATGCTGATGTCATGTTCAACAAACTGGAAAGTCTGCCAGAAATATTGTGCTTTCTCCCATGAAGCCGTTAGTAGGAATGACCACTGTGGATGTAAATTGTCATGCATTTCACTCATCACAAGCTAAGGCATTGATGAAAATTGTGCTCTGTCTCAGAAAATGTGCCTTTTGAGTAGTGTAATTCATTGTACTTAGAACATCAATGTGCCAATTTTCCATATGCGACTTGTTAAGAAACAACCAAAAAAGAAACCAGGAAGGTTAATATTTCATGGAATGCTATTGTTGTTAATGTACATTTGCAATGGAAGACATTATGATTAATTCATGTTTATGTTGAAGCTATTTTGCTTTAATTCACCAGAACAATAACTAAAAATAACTATTTGTAAAAATTCTGCAAGGATGCCCTGTTGGTTTTTGCACCCTGCTGAAAATTTTTCTTCTAAATTCAAAGGCTGGCGCTTTCTGTCTTGCTGTGCTATACAGAACTATCAACCTACCTTTAGAATTTCCTTCTACTACCTTAGGAAAGAGACCATGGCTCTTTTATCCCAAACACCACTGCTTTTGGAGAAAACAGTGAAAAACGTCTATGAGGTACTGATGTTTAATTTCACAAATTTTTAGAAAATAGGCAAAATCCTACTTGTTCTATTGGAGAACATTTCTAAACAGAAGCTAGACACAGTTTGCTCAGCCTTGTTATCCAGTGTGCATTTAGTTTCTTGCATAATTTTTCCCTTGATTGTTCTTTCGTGACTAACAAATATCCCCTATTTATGTTTGCCATATGAAATGTGTTTTTTTGGTTTTTTTCTGTTTTACTGTTTCCTTGTTTCTACAACGTCTCTTCATTGTTCATGCCCAAGCCATGGCATTGTGGGTAATTGTAGGTACATTGGCGCACAATCAGCATAACACCAGCAGCCTTTTCTGGTAGACAGGTTTAAGACCTGCTGTTGCCAGCCCCCTTCCAAATACTGCCATGAATACCAGCACCTCATGTATAGCAGACTTTGTCCTGTAACATTTATTTTGCTTTTCAAAGTAATACTCTGAAGCCTAACTGACACACTGCCAGATTAAATGCCTAAAGTTTTATTTACTTATGTTACTATTTATACGATAGTATGGGTGTTCTGTGGGTTGTACTGTAGCCTCACACCTCCACAGTCCTAGGTATGTATCTGACTCTCAGCATTGTGTGTGTGAAGTATATATCTTCTCCTCCCACATACATGGTTTTTTTCAGGGTTCTCTGGTTTCTGGACAACATAAATTGTCTTTCAAACATCCTGCCCCAGCCCAAAGACTCATAGTCACAGTCTGGTTTTTAAAGATCCAAGTTTCCTTTGGCTCATGATATAAAGACAAACCTAACAATACACAGATAAAGAAGCCCACCAGTGGCTGCTGTTGTCATTTTACCTCAAAACAAAAGGCGTACAAGTTTTCACACACAAGTCTGTCAGTGTAATGTTCTATATTCCCAAAAGGACAAGAAGGGAGAGATTGGTCCAAACATGGAGGTTTAATGATAGCCAATGTTCATAAGAAAAATAGGGCATAGTACATGGGTGAACAATCCAGGGGCAAATGACCAAAGGGTATACCAAATGGTATACAAGCATAAGCACTACACACACCACTAAACACATGAACTGGAAACAACCAGGCACAAGAGTAGTACCACTACATCAGTGTAACTGAATAGAACAGACCAGACTGGCAGACCAGAACCACGGAGTCATAAACTTATTAACATTAGACAAACCACTGTTAAAAACAAGATTCAGCGATACACTACACAGCCAGAATCTCCATACAATATCTCATAACCAAACACAGTGACAGAGAAACCTTAAATAGAAGTTCTAAACAAAAGAAGGTGCAATCACTAAAGGAATTGGAGACACCAAGAGCTAAAGTAAGTACAGATAACAGCAAAACAAGAAAAGATAGAAATAACAGAAACCAGACAAGATATGAAACCTAGAAATCAAGAAAAGACTAGACGAGGTAGAGCCAACAACAAAACTAGGCAGGGTATGACAGGACTTATGACAGTAAGTGGCTGTGTGTCACAGACGAAAGGTATAGCAAAACAAGTGCCAGTTATTATTGTTTTCATGGTTAACTACACTATGATGTTGTGACCATTTATGTAAATTACTTTTCGAGGTACAGGCCAGACTTAGAGGTCATTGGCTGTTTTCTGAAGCTGTGATGTGGGTTCTTACTCAAATGGGAAATAATGTATGTATGTGTCACCAGACAGTAATTCCATGGAAAGCTAAGTGAAATTTGAAAATTTAGCCACCCCTTTTGAGGCTGACAGATGAATGATACATGTCTGACAAAAAGAACATGAGCAGTAAAACACATCTGGATAATGTGTTCAAGGAGCATTAAACGAAGGTGCTCAGGAGAGTTACTAACGTGTCCTTGTCATCTTAGGTAAGCCTTAACTTTACATCTCAGGAGCTTATTTCTCCTCTCCTGTGAATAGAACTTGCAGCATGTAAGGAGCTTGAGTTATTTCACTTAAATACAAATATGAGAGCCTTCATGCTGCTGAGTGGAAAAACAAGCAGAACTGACACACATTAATCATTGTCAGGCAATACATGATTTGTAGTGCACAGAGATTCTTACATATACTCTGATATTTCCTCACATGCTATGGCTCCTCATGTCTTAACAAAGAGTACATGTGTTACTCTCCAAATGTACACTCATCGCTGGAGACAAAGATTAAACCTGTGAGGTTTCAGTTTTGTTGTGCTCTGCAATAACACCTTTATCCCATAACCACTGTGAGCTGTGGTTCCAAGCACCTTTGAAGCGTGGTCTAAAAATATCCAGGTATGATGTTTCTTGCACTGAAGTGTGGACCACTCGCTCGCTTTGAAGATAATTTCCCAGAACGGCCAACTTTGGTGCAGGAAATAACTTAAGATAATCTCTCAGGTACATCTTTCACTCACATTTGAACGTGTAAATGCAAGTTAAACTGTTATCGGTGTGAATTGTTTGTATTATATGTGTGGTTATAAAATCCCTATATTGTGAGGAACTTACATTTTCCGTACAAAGATGAATATTTATATCATACCTGTACACAACTTGCTCAGGGGTATAGTGGGATGGTGTAATTCAGTCAAAAATGTGTTTTTTGCAAAATTTCATTATCTGTTTATCATTATCAGTTGCTTCTAAGGAAAAATCGTTGGCTTATGCTATTTGTGCATTCTGTACACTTATTTAATAGTATTGATTAATATTTGCAATAAAAAAGAAGTGCATACGCATTTACAATTATATATATATATAATATTTTTGAATCTATCCATCCATCATCTTAACCACTTATTTCTGGTGAGGGTTGCAGGGAAACCTGGAGCCCATAGGGCACAGGACACCAGGGCGGGGCGCCAACCCACCACAGGACACACACCGGGCAATTTGGACACACCAATCAACCTAACCTACATGTCTTTGGACTGTGGGAGGAAACCAGAGCACCCAGAGAAA
>JABJVR010028597.1:0-23238 GCA_025773905.1 Chitala chitala
GCTATTTTTTGCTGCTGTTGTGATTTCTGATAATGTATTGACTGGTGCTTGTGTGTGTGTGTGTGTGTGTGTGTGTGTGTGTGTGTGTGTGTGTGTATGTATATATATATATATATAGCATGTATATTCCTGTGAATGCAAAGGAGAATTTCTGAGTTTTGGTAGCTGTGGATTAATTATAGCTGTGATTCTTTTCAACTTGGGAATGTAAATGAAGTCTCATTTTTATGTTGTATTTCAACATTGAAATTAAAATCAAACTGCGTTGAGTATCGGTGGTTAGTTTCTGTGTTTTCACAAGGATGATAGCTTTGCGTACTGTTTTAAAATTATGGGGTGAGTTACAGTCCTGGGAGGGTAAAAAGTACTTTTTTTTTATGTTACAGTGATTTAAAAAAATGTTTTTCCCCTACAGTGGTCCGCTACAGTTCTTTGCAACAGAAAACATTTGACTTCTTTTATAAAATTTTTTTTCCCTATATTGTTTGCTTTGTTGATTTATAACGATGCTTAATGTTGTTCTGACATAGCTATGTATGATTAAATACGTCATTAATTAATGTTAAGGCTTGCTAGTTTGTTATTTAGTTCATCATCTACAGTGAGCCGTTGTCTGTTTCTTTGTTCTCTGCACACGTAGCCCTCCAGCCCCCTGGCCTTTTCTGAAAGATACACCACATAGTTCAAAGCACACTTGCAGGAAAACTTTGACAAAGACCTCCTCACTGGATGATGAAGTACCATACTTAAAATAGTTCATACTTACCTGTGTTGGTTTGCATTAGTAATAGGTGGAGAAAACTGATTTTTAAAATATCCTGCAGTCAGGCAAAGCATGTGTCAAAAGCCGTTTTTCTGAAAATCAGACAGGGAGACATTGAAAGTTTTTGGCTTCATCAGCATGTGGTAACAGATTATTGGAACGTTAATGGCTGGTTGTGTAAAACGAGGTCCTGATCTCTGATGGGAAGTCCTTTGTGAAGAGGTTTCCTTGGCAACAGAAGTCCATTTATAAAGTGTGCAGTGTAGCCTGCTTTTGTTTGTTCATGCAGATGGCTGACAACATCACGCCTTTTTAGCACCTTTTCATGGGTTTTTCACAAAACATGGATGTTTGCCACTGATGTGATGGTAACCAAATGAGGATATTTAAATGCTTACCATACGTGTGTGTGTGTGTGTGTGTGTGTGTGTGTGTGTGTGTACATGTACCAGTCAAAAGAAAATACACTGCATTCAAACCAGATTTTTTTAACTGTATACACTTGCATATAAGCACGTAATATTTTACTGTGTAACACGTAATTTCTAAAATATTATATACTATGAAATAAACCTGGGCTTACTAAAAAATATGGAAAATGTTGGACAACAGAGCTGTCCCGTTTACATGCACAGGGATGCAAGACACAGTACCAGCTAGGTTTGTGCAAGTTGGATCCCACTCATGACCTTGGCAGTTATGACAGCTGATACTGAATGTAATTTTGAGCTGTGAGTGTTCAAGTCATCAGGGTGATCATTAGGATGAGGGTGTCGTGCTGGGATCTTATGTATGATGACAGTGTAGCACTATCCATGATAATCCTCCTTTCAAAGAGGAAAGGTAACTAGCCTCATGCAGCTGTTTTTTCTTTGACCACCCACTCTTCCTGGGCTTTTCCTGCTGCCAGTCAACAGCCGCCCACCGGGGTGCCGTACACCCATCCCACCACTGTGGCCAGCTACACCGTCCACCAGGCGCCGGTTGCAGCGGCGTATGCACCGGCTGCAGCCACGGTGGCGGTCGCCCGACCTGCGCCCCTAGCTGCTGCTGCGTATGGAGGGTACCAGCCGACCCACGCCACTGCGGACTTTGGGTATGCACAGAGGCAGCCGGAAGTGCCACCACCGCCCCCTCCTGTGACCACACAGAACTACCAGGTAAACATATCCCAGCAGGCTTTGCACATATATTTGTGTGTGTATGTCTTTATAGCAGCGTATGTGGTACGATACCTTGGGACACCGCCAGGAAGTACGCATCTCGCGCTGACACAGTTCGGCTGTCTCGCTGTTAAAGCGTGGTTTTTTTTTTTGAGCGCGTATTTATTTTGTCTCGACTTACAATATTTTCAAGTTACGACGGGGTCATGAGAACGCATCTCCACCATAAGTCGGGGACTGCCTGCGCTTTGTATTATACTTTGGTTCCTGCATTAGGTTGTAGGTTTTTCTCACTCTTTGTACTTTTACTACTTCTTACTATTACTTTATTACTACTTTTACGTACTTTTCTCACTCTTATTTTTATTTTTTTTTTTATCCTTTTGGTACCACTATGATACTGTTCTTATTTAAACTGTTGATTACAACTGTTCTCCTCTCATTCTATGTTCTGCTATTATATCCTATTTCTGTACTTCCACTTCTATCCTACATTGTTCTTTATCCATTCCCTTCTGTGTCTGTATCTCAGAGAAAGCCACACTACGTTTTGTTGTATTGCGCGTACAGTGACAATAAAGATCATTCATTAGTAGTAGTGGACACCACTATCTGATTCTAGTTCTGTCACTGCCTTTGCAGGACTCGTACTCGTACGTGAGGTCCACTGCTCCTGCCGTGGCATACGACAGTAAGCAGTACTACCAGCAGCCCACAGCCGCGGCCGCTGTGGCACAGGCCCCGCCTTCTATTGCTGACTCCTACTATCAGACAGGTACGTTTACTCTTGTGCTCTTCTGATAATGACGTTTGCATATTGTTTGAAAGCCTGTTATTAGTGAATGTCGCGGGTGTCGATTAGGGTAGACATTTTTTGTTGTATAATAAAAAAATTTTTAGTGCATTTTCATGGCCTGTTAAAGTTTGACAGGATGTAGAGTTAGCTCTTACATCTTTGTAGAACCTCAAGTTTGTTCGCGCTGGTGGTACATGTTTGAATCGCATGCACACACGAATGCTAATGAATGGACCAAGCAGCACGGTAAATTGACCTCAGCTTATTTAGTCAGATCTAACACTTGGTGCTTGTGCCCATATAAACCTGAAGCTTTAGGTGCCAGTGTGGTTAACAGCAGTTCATGATACGGTGAGCTGCCCTCTTCTGTATCGTGGTTTAGGATAGCATGTTTCTGTTTGCTACTCTCTCAGCACCTAAGACTGGCTACACCCAGGGTACAGCGCAGTATACCCAGGCCCAGCCAGCCCGCCAGGTCACCGCCATCAAGCCGGCCACACCCAGCCCAGCCACCTCCACCTTCCCCATTTACCCCGTGTCTTCTGTTGTTCAGCCCGTCGCCGCGACAGCTGCATCTGCCGTGGTGCCATCGTACTCCCAAAGCACCACCTATAGTACCAATGCTGTCACATACTCCGGTGAGCTGACCAGTTACCTTTCTCACTTCTCTTGTGCAAGGTGACATTCATCAAAGCAATGGAATAATAGGAGAACTTTATAGAGAAACTGACCGGTTTGGCGGGAGCAGAACATGTAACCTGTTCTGCTTCTGTCACTATTTGTCTGTTATTGTCACAATGGATCACAATATTAAATCCATGGAGCATATACTCTGTCTTGCTTTGTGGCAGCTAGAAATGAATTGTGTTTTAAGCTGTAATTCCAGTTCTTAGTTCTGGGACACTGGTTGTACTTGGCAGAAGTCTGCATTGTGGTATGGGCATTGTAGACAGGTGTAGCACTGCTCTTCAAGATGCTCTGGGATGTTCCGCATGGGTTCAAGACGGACTGAAATCTCTAGCAAGGAATATGACAGCTGCATTTGGCAGGATACATGAGGCATTTAGACATACTGTGTCCAGGAGCTGGAGTTTACCTGTGCAGCGCGCGGGGGCCACAGTGGCGTGTAGCGGTGTGAGATCCGGCGTCTCGCGACGCGTCTTGTGCCACGTGCCTCATACCACGTTGACCCAGCGAGTGACCCTCCCCCCACAGGTGCATCATACTCTGGCTATGAAGCGGCTGTCTACTCCGCTGCATCGTCGTACTACCAGCAGCAGCAGCAGCAGCAGCAGAAACAACAACAGCAGCATCAGCAGCAGCATCAGCAGCATCAGCATCAGCATCAGCATCAGCAGCAGCATCAGCAGCAGCAGCAGCAGCAGCAGCAGGCCGCTGCAGTTGTAGCGGTCGCAGCTTCCGCAGCCTGGGCCGGGACCAGCTTTACCAAGAAGACCCCCTTCCAGAACAAGCAGCCCAAACCCAAACTGTCCCCAAAGTCTCCCCAAATACACTACTGTGACGTCTGCAAGATAAGCTGTGCTGGCCCCCAGGTGAGCCTGCTGGCCCCCGCGGGACTGACGTTACCATGGCCTGTGTTCCCACGTCAAGCTGCTCCCACCGCGTGGTGAGCCAGGTTTTACCCCCAGTTGTACAGCTTGGTAAGGCAGGCTTGGCACTCGTTACACATATTTTTGTCCTTTTAATTATGCAGTTTACTGCATGTGAATACTGTATTTCTTCTAATTAACACGGCCACTCTAATAGATGCGCCCCCACCCGATAATACAGTACGAGATACGTAGCCCTTCTCCGCAATTAAAGAGGTAACATAAAAAACGTGGTCAATGCATAGAAGTGTGGATTTGCGCAGAGTGTAAATGCAGTGAATTGTGTGCAGTTTCTACAAGTAAAGATCATTACATTAACACAAAAATGCTACGTTATTTGTACAAAATCCGCTTCTGAATCCCAGTTGATTTGCCCTGCATTGCACTGACATCAAGTTCTGATATTTTCAGTAGTTTTACAAAACATGCACCTTGAATTTTGTCTGACAATGAAGTTAATCGAGTACAATAATAAGGTCTTCAAAATCTGTGCTATTCTTACCAAATACGACTCATAATTCACATCATTTATTCGGCAGTTGTCGTGTTTATGAAGTTTTCGTACAACCAATGACAGTGATTCACCGTATTTTGTATTTTCCTCAAACCAGTTCATCAGAGCTGTTTCAATATCCTCATATTTCACTGGCCGACCAACTCCTGACTTTCTTTTCTCAGATTTAGGTGCATTTTGTAAATGTGTTTTGGCACCAATCTCGAACTTGCCGACGGTGAACAGCAAAACTTTTTGCAGCAAAATGTTTTCCTTTTTCCTCAGCCAGTGCAATTACTTTCACCATAAAAGCAGCTGTGTACGACTTTTTGCTCGCAATATTTCACCCGCGTTTAAGCATTAAATTATTTTGTTTCCAATATGCCCAACGGAAACTCTGATAATGGCTGAATTTATAAGTCGTAGTTAATGGGAATTTTAGAATGTTAGGCTTTTTAGTAATAACTTGTTGTTTTTAAAAGTTTGTAAAAACTTGAATGTCTCGTTTTAAAGGTTTTAAAAACTTCATGATTTTGGCCTCAAATAGACACGCTCTGCATGTAACTTGTAACATGACCAGGCACGTTAATTAGGAGAAATACGGTACATGCAGTTTGCTACTATAATTTATATTTGTAATTGGCTCCCCCCCCACCCAAAGAGGAGTACCTGTGTTTTTACATGTAGTAAGCATGCCTGTGCAGTAATGTTGAATTATTCTGTACCGCTGTGGTTCTGACCCGCTGTGACCCGGACAGACGTACAAAGAGCACTTGGAGGGCCAAAAGCACAAGAAGAAGGAGGCGGCACTGAAGGCAACCCAGAACAGTGGAGGAGCAGGTGCCGGGGGCCCAGCCCGGGTGGCACAGAACCAGCTGCGCTGTGAGCTCTGCGACGTGTCCTGCACGGGTGCCGACGCCTACTCAGCCCACATCCGTGGGGCAAAGCACCAAAAGGTGGGTTGTGTGGAGGGTGGGCCTGCCTGGACTGTGCTGTTTGGCTTGCTGCAGTCCAGGGTTAGCTTTGTGAACTTGAGTTTCTGGAGTGTGTTTCGTGATTCAGCTGTAGATGGAGATATTGACATACTGACATTTAAAGGTTCTGTTCTTAAGCTCCTGTCTGTCTGCGTGCCCTCATGCCTGCGCAGAGTAATGTAGTTACACATTTGACCAACATTGCTGGTATCCTGAGTGTTTGTGCTGTAGATTTGTCACTAAACTGCTGTAACGTGGACTGGGTACAACTGCTACCTGCCTGTGTGTAATGTGATATCACGGTTGGAGAGTGACCAGCGTGCCACCTATTGTCGTGTGTTTGCTCGTCACTGAAACGCCTCTCGTTGAACAGGTGGTGAAGCTGCACACAAAGTTGGGGAAGCCGATCCCCTCGACGGAAGCCAGCATGGCGTCCCAGACTCCGGCCGTCACCATGTCAGCCCCCAGTAGGGCGCCAGGCTCGGCTGTCAGCACCGTGACGGCTAGCAGCAGCGTGACCTCCCCTGTGCCCGTCCTCAGCTCTGCTGTCCCACCCTCCCCCTACCTAAAACCTGTGAACATCGTTAGCAGTGCTGTGACCAGCAGGAGCTCCACTAATGTAACGGCCGGCACTGTGGCTGTCAAGAAGGTCAGCACACCCAAAATACACTTTGTTGGTGAGTACTTTACCCCCCCATTTGCATGTGTGCTAATATTGTTGTAATGCAGATTAGTGATTATACTGTTCATGGAAGTTCTGGCGTATACAGAAAATAAGTCAATTTCAGGCTGATTTGGGAAGAGACGTTTTGTTGCTTACCACAAGACAAATTAATCCATGATGTATCACGATGAGTTTGGACTGTTTGGGTCTGCAGAAATTAAGGTTATGGAGTTATAACCTAAAGGTTCCTGGCTCGTGTCCCACTGTAATACTCCTGAGAGAGAGAGTCGTGTGCGAGTCAGTCACTGTAAGCAGGAAGCCCAGTTTCAGCTTGTAACTGTGGAACATTCCCTGGAACGGCAGGAAGCAGCAAGCTTCAGAGCACTGGGGTGAAGCCCGATGAGTTGAAACCGGTGGAGGCGGTGAAGCAGCAAGTCCAGCAGGCACAAGAGGCTAAGGCCGAGGTGCCAGATACACCGGCCGCACCCTCCCTTCTGAGCACACTACAGAGCGATGTGCAGCCAGTGGGCCACGACTACGTCGAGGAGGTACACGCAGCATCCCGGGGGCGCCTTGATCTGCCGTAATCAACAGTCATTAAATACACAGACGGGCAGCGCTGACTCTTAAAAACAGTTAGTGGGACCGCACAAGGAATAATATCTTATGTGTGCACTTGGCAGCAAACGGGCAGGAAACGAGGGTTGGCTCAGCTGACTGCACCTCCCGGGCAGTACGGGTATGGGATACGAACGATAAGCTCTCTCGCTCGTTCACCACCTGCGCCCTGTGGGCACGCTCTGGAGCTCTGGAAGTGCTCGAGTACGTCTGGTACAGAGCGGTTACTGAACACCAGCCTGCTCCGGCTGGAGAATCTGTTGCGATCCAGTTTCACTAAACCTGAGGTCTGGCAGACAGCATAGTGTGCCCCCTCACTAATGAAAATGGAGATTTAACATAATTTCTCTGCAGGCATGTCAGACTGTGTGGTAATTAAGCAGGAAACCGGTACTCTTAAAATTCCAGTTCAAAAAGGATGTTGAGTTATTTGTGCACTACTGTTACCAAAAAAAAAACCTTAATGTGATGTACGCATCCTCCGTAACACCTTATAATATGTTGTTGACATTTGCCTTTTTGTCAGGTTTTCTCAGACTACAACCATGCATAGAATAATGATGAGTGCACATAGCTGACCCCTGCCAGCAACCTTTCATGGTTTATGATTTTGTAATTTGTGTGCCTCTGTATGACTACATGTGATTTTTGAGGCTGCAGTCTTTTCGAATTTCCTTTTTTTTTCCCTAATGTCATTTAGGTGCGAAATGATGAAGGGAAAGTAATCCGGTTCCACTGCAAGTTGTGCGAGTGTAGCTTCAACGACCCGAACGCTAAAGAGATGCATTTGAAGGGGAGGCGACATCGGCTGCAGTATAAGGTTAGGGGCCGGCGCTTTCATACTGAAACCATCTCAATAACGTTTATTTTAATAGATGACACAATAATAGCTGAAAGTTCTATTCTCTAAGTTCTAAACTCTGTTATAGAGTTTTTTGTGTTTTCCACATTATTCTGTTGGTCTTGTGACCTGAAATCTGTGAATACTGCAGCTGTGTGACTGCTGTCAAATGGGTGCCATTTTTTGGGCTTTAACACAGAAAAAAGTGAACCCTGACCTTCAGGTAGAGGTGAAACCGAGTATTAGGGCGAGGAAGATCCAGGAGGAGAAGATGAGAAAGCAAGTGCAGAAGGAGGAGTACTGGCGGCGTCGTGAGGAGGACGAGCGGTGGAGGATGGAAATGAGGTGAACGCTGAGTTGATGTCACCTACATCTAGCAGTTGGTCCATCCCACACAAAGGACGATGTGACACGGGCAGGCGGTCCCGAAATATCATAAAAAGTCCCAGAAACAAAGATGTTTTAGGGAGGGCTCTTTACGAGAGACTGTAGGCACAGAGACAGCCATACTAACGTTGCAGAAAAACTCTTAATATGAGCAGATACACAGCAGAGGGCGTCGTGGCCAAGGCAGCCTGAAAGTTTTGTAACTTTTGGTCAAGAACGGCAGCTTGTTTGAGCCAGAATTTGTGGTAGAAATTAGTAATATTGGCCAGAAAAGCCTGCCAGGTGAATGTAGGGTAACGGTGCTTGTGGTTCAGTTTGAAGGAAATTCTGATAAACTCCCTGTGCTGGAGAAATGGCAGCTGTGTTGTGGAACAGTGTGACCTGGGGGCATGTCTCTCATTCAGGTGTGTATGCACGTATGCATGCGTGTTGCAGGCGGTATGAGGAGGATATGTACTGGCGGCGCATGGAGGAGGAACAGCACTGGGAGGAACGCCGTCGGATGCCAGACGGGGGGTACCCACCAGGCCCACCTGGACCACCAGGTCTCCTTGGGGTCCGACCTGGTTTGCCTATAGTTCAGCCTCAGGGCTCCATGGTAAGATCATGGAGGTGTTACTTACATCGTGTAATTGTGTGTCATATAAGGCAAGTGTAATTAATGAAAAGTAATAAAAAATTTTGCTCTATATATTCTAAGTTTGAGGTCTTTGGAAGAAGTAACGGGTATTTAATATTATGTTTTCTCCTCTTTTTTTCTGTACCGCTTTAATTACCACCTGTGGGTGTGTGGTGTGTGTAATTTGTCAAATTGTTTTTTTTTTTTTTTTTTTTTTTTTTGTGGTTTTACTAGAGGAAGCATTTTAATGGCACAAAAATATAGTTTACCTTTATTTAGTATAATAGTGTACCTTATTTTCTGTGAGGGAGGTGGGTGAACGTTTCTCTACATAATTGAGTTTAGAGGGTTTAAGTGTTTTAAATTATGCTAAACCCATTCATAGAAAAGAACTTGCAGCATATATATTGTGGTACTGCAGAAATCAGTATTTTTGAGTTCCTTAAATAATAAGATTAATATTATCCATTTTTATCTTCATTACCTTCCTCTATGTGATTGCCTTTAGTTTCCTGTAGTTGAAGTATGATTTGTTTTAAATTTTATAATGCCTTTAGTTTTTGTTCAGCACAGTAGTGCTGTATTCTAAGATCATGTGCAAAGACCTCAATGTCCCGAGACAGACCTTGGAAAAAATCCAGCTTATGTTAGCATCTCCCTGCTAACAAGATCCAGAACACAACACGGGCTGAATAAACCCAGGCCCCAAATTTATTAATTTGATTTTGGATTTGACTCTTGTAAGGGATGCACAAAGTTGTTAACCCGGTGGATCTGAAGTGTAAAGGTCCCAAAAAGTCTTAGGTAAGCTTTAATGTTGTTTGGGGTTTTTTGCATAAAATTCCACATGTTGGACCTGTGGATTCCTGGCCTGTAGGCCACATGACCGGTGTGGAGTATTGTATGGACAGGTCTCACCTGAAGCCATGTGTTCCCATTCAGCCACTGCGTCGGCCCGATTCCTTAGATGACCGATATGTGATGACCAAACATGCCACCATCTACCCCACGGAGGAGGAGCTCCAGGCCATCCAAAAGATTGTGTCCATCACTGAGCGGGCACTGAAGCTGGTGTCCGACATCATCAGTGAGGAGGAGAAGGGGGAAAATGGAGACAAGGACCAGAAAGATCTCCAGAAAGACAGGTCAGTAATGCTCCTTCTCTGTCTTGCTCTTTACCTCACGTTCTCAGTGTTTGAATGGATTCTGTACCTCCATGTCCCCCTAGGGTTCTGAAGGGGGTGATGAGGGTGGGGGTTCTGGCCAAAGGTCTTCTGCTTCGAGGAGATAAGAACGTCAGCCTGGCACTCCTCTGTTCAGAAAAGCCCTGCAAGAACCTCCTCACACGTATTGTGGACCTCCTCCCTAAGCAGCTGACGGTACGAGTCACCGCAGCATCATGACACGTTTTTGTTCTTCCAGTCCCATGCTCTCCTGGCAGATGCGGAGATCTTGTCACTACAGTCCTGTTCGCAGATCTTCAGCTCACCCATCATCAGCTGTGCCGTCACCTAGGCAACAAGAGTCCTTATTCACTGCCACTCACTGATTTTCTTTATTGCATTTTCCACATCAGATCGTGACACCAGAAAAGTACGAGGTGAAAGGCTCCATCCAAGAGGCCGCAGTCGTGCTGACCTCCTGCACAGAGCCGAAGATGCAAGTGACCGTCACGCTCACGTCACCCATTGTGCGGGAGGAGAACCTGCGGGATGGAGGTTGGACAACTTTCTTCCCTTGAAATTTAAAAAAGTGGCAGGTTCTTTTTTGTGCAAACTCCTTTGCAGTTGTGGAGCGTGACATGGATATCGCTCAGAGGTACACGTATCGCTTTGTATCCGTCACGAACTTAACACAAAAAGGTTTTGTGCATGAAACAATTCACATGCTTTTGCCAGTTTGACTGCTTTTTTAAGACCGTATAATATGCAGTACAAACTAACAATTAACAACATTAAGGAAATATTTTCTAAATGGTTGTATAATGAAAATGGTCATCATGATCACAATCGGTGATCGCACCTTCATACAATGAGACTAATAATACTAACCTTTGGGATTTAGTTTTTAATTTATTTCTGGAAACGACAATAATTCCAAGATTGTTCCTTGGTGGGTGAACAGACTATATACACTTTCAGTATCTCCGCATTCCTGCTTAAACAGCAACACTGGCATTTAAGTGTCAGTATGCATGCATTTTCTTTAGGGGGACTCAACAACTGTACAACTGGTGAAGACATGCTAAGAGATTAGTTAGCGTTTAACTTTGCTGAGAATCTGTAACATTCACACAGGACAATTTTATTGGCAATATTTCATCAGGAACGACGAGAGTGAGACTGTACTGTTTGTGTCTGTGGGGGGGGGGGGGTGGTTTCAGTTGTATATGACAAAGGATTTTTTTCTGTGTACTGGGATATTAAAACTCACATTCAGTGGGTGTTGCATGTCGTAATGTGTAATGTAAGAGGAAGTAAGAAATGTCACCCCCTACAGCTCATGTGCCACATCCCTGAGTGTTCTTAACCTCGAATCAGGTGCGAAGCGCTCAGCCAGGCTGACTCCCCAGTCTTTGGAAGGATTTTTGACCAAGTCTTCTTCCAAACATTTTGCCACACATGCCATTGCACAGTGATGATTTTCCTCTTTTATAGTTATTCTTAGCATTAACAACAACTGTTCGATGACCTTTAATTGTACCAAAATATCTCACTGGATTGCCACTGAGACTAAACTGCTAATTAATGTTAGAGGTAAAATCTCTGCTTGTACAACTGACGTTCTGGAAACAAAGCACAGAGATGTAGAGACTTTGTTGGTACGTTTTGTTGCTCTTTTGAAAAATGGGCAAGTGCTGTGGATTTCCTGGCACTGGTAGATGTGGTAATGTGTTTATCTGGTTCTCGGTCACCTGGTCAAACACCCGTTCCTCACCCCTCCCCCCACCTTGACAATTCAATCCATTTTTAGATGTAACCTCGGGTTCGGTGAAGGACCCAGCGGACGTCCTGGACAGGCAGAAATGTCTGGACGCTCTGGCTGCTCTCCGCCACGCTAAGTGGTTCCAGGTTTGGAACATTTTACTTCCTTAATGTGGCGTTATGATCCACAGTCTGGCTCCTGTTTCTCCTCAGTTAAGTGCTACTATTCTGACATACTTAGTGCAAATGTGAATACTTATTTATACAGTCTGGAGAAGGAAGTGCAGGGATGCCTGTTGTAAAGGAGAATGGGTTGAAAAAGGGTTTAAAATTATCATAATGCTGTTAATTTTATTAATGTTCTGGTATCTAAAGACAACAAGGTCTCCTTGTTACCAGATTCTATTTTAAAGTGAAACCGTATTGAATGTAGTTTAAATTACTTCATAAGGCTGCAGTGTGTCATGGTGTGAATAGAAGGGTGTTTTGGGGGCTTGCAGGGGAAAAGGGGAGATCTGATTAATTAGCCTTTGTCTGACAAAGGCAGAGGCCAGTTAAAGCAGATGTCCCTCAGGTGGTGTGGGCTTCCTGCTCTCTGCTATGAACGCTTTTGTAAAGCCGTGATTACTGAAGTTGTGATGCATTGGGTCACGTTGCCTTGTTGTACAGACTTTGCCATTGGCTCTGAGGTAAGACACTGCTCTGAATGGCAGCTGAACGTTTGTAATTAGGCTGCAGGCTTCTGTTCTGAGCAGTGCTGACAAACCTCTCCCAGAGCACCCCCTGTGTGTCCATGCTGAGCGTGTCGCTCTTCTCACTGACGAGCTCTCGTTGTGCTCAAGGCCCGAGCCAACGGACTGCAGTCCTGCGTGATCATCATCCGTGTCCTGCGTGACCTGTGCCAGCGAGTGCCCACGTGGTCTGCCTTCCCCAGCTGGGTACGTCGTGTGTCCGTGTTCATGTCCGTGTGTCACGTTCATCCATTTCCGCCCTTCCACGTCCTTGTTGCCGTGCTATACGTCACTTTCATAAATATCATTTCCTTGAGCTGATTTTCCCACTAACGGACAGCAGGATATCACTTATGTTTAATATCCTGATATTCTACTGAGTGCTCATGGTTTTTCACATGCATCCATGTCCAGTAATCAATGTTACAATACAAAAATGCACTGTATTGTCTACAGGGTGTCTCGCTTGTCCCTAAGGTCACTTCCGTAAATAAACTTGATTCTTTCTCTTTATCTGTGTTCTGGGTTGAATATCTTCCTCGCTCTTGCCAAAATAACTGGCAGTCAGTCTAACTAGCATCGCGGTTACCAGTAACGTAGAGGTCTATAGGGATCTCAAGCTCCTTAATGAAACGTGACAAGTTGGATTTGCGGAGCGTGTGTTAGCTGACAGGACTGCTCTATGCTGACCTGATCTCGTGCTCAATCTTGGTCCAGGCCATGGAGCTGCTGGTGGAGAAGACCATCAGTAGTACACCGGCACCTCTGAGCCCAGGAGACGCGCTCAGGAGAGTGTTCGAGTGCATCGCTTCTGGGATACTGTTGCCAGGTGAACCCCGTGAGACACAGAGCACATGGCAGCTGCTCACACAGGTCTAACGTGAGCGAGCTGTCTAAACTGGAATGTCAAGGAGTTTTAATTTCCATTATTTTATTTGTAAACGTTTTTCCATCAATGTTTGTGAAGGAAAGATGTTTGAAGAATTAGATGACATAGTGTCCAGAGAGTAGTTATCTATTTAAGCTTCTATGGCTGTAGATTTAATGTTCTGCCAGGGCTGTTGGAGAGTTTTTCATGCAAGTGTCGCTGATAGGTGTCTCTGTGTGCAGGAGGTCCAGGGCTTGTGGACCCTTGTGAGAAGAACCCCATGGATACACTCAGTACCATGACTGTGCAGCAGAGAGAGGACATCACGTCCAGTGCTCAGGTGAGGCCAGCGTGTGGCACTCCCACGCACACACAATCATGACCAGCTGAGTGCGTGTGTGTCTGACCAGGCCCTAAACTATGTTCAGTTGAGTATCTTCTGAAATGCTTCTCCTTTCCACCAGTTTGCACTGAGGCTGCTGGCTTTCCGCCAGATTCACAAGGTGCTGGGCATGGACCCCCTCCCACAAATGAATCCACGCTTCAACGTACGTGACAACCGCAAGCGACGGCGGGACAACAGCGACGGGGCGGACAGCTTCGAGGGCGAAGGGAAGAAGGACAAGAAAGACTACGACACGTATTGACACGCATTGGCGTGCTCAAGGTTTCTTCGTACACCTCCCCCGTGTCCTCGTCATGTCCCGAGTCACTGGGCCAGTCCCTTTTGGATGCTGATGGCCAGTGTCAGAATGCTGCTACCAGTTTTCTCCACATCCATTTCTGTAACATTTGGTTAATGTTTTCGACCTTTCTAACCCACTGCTCTGACAGCTATTCATGGTTTTCATCAAGGCTGAGAAAGAGGGGACATGGATGACAGGAGCCCCTTCAGGCTCTGCAGACTCTGGTGCTTCTCGTGTGGGTTTATGTTTGTTTTAGGGAAGGCATACTTCCCTTACAACAAAAGCTAACATTTAAGATCACTAAGTATTATATTATGTGTTGTACATTTCAGTTTAAAAAAGGAAATGTGCTTATGATCTTTGTTTTTCTCCAGTTACTTTAATGAATTAAGTTTGCAGTTGATGTTGTGTCGTGTGGGGAACATTCTGTTTCTTAACTAAGATAAGCTATAATACACAAACAGTGTATAATGTATAACTACGGCCATGTGTAATGGTAGATTTGAAAACTTATTAAAGCTGGTCTTATGGTCATGAGCAGTTGGTAAAATTCAGGAAGGATGAACATTGTCTTTTTGGCACTGTTGTTCCTGAAAGAAGCTCTGTACAAGTACACAAGAGGTTGGTCTTGTGTCAGTGTAAATATTTTCTCCTCTCTTATGTGACTGCTGTTACATTTTAGGAATGTAGTATTAACATCTTCCTTTTTAATGTTGCCTAATTGTTCTACATGTATTCTTGAAGTGGAGGAAACGTGTACATGCACCTTTTGTAATTGCTTGGGTTGAGCCCTGTCCTCAGATGACTTGTTCTCTGGTTGTATGCTCCAGGCAGTACATCCTTGGGTGTAATTGGCAGCGCGACTCTGTTGGGCAGACCTGGTTTGGCCGCTGCGTTTGTGACATGCTGGGTTACATTCCCAGAGGAAGCCCCCCTACCTCGCCCCTTGCATAGCATATGCTTGGACAGGATGTTATTCTGGCCTGCTCAAGTCAGTTTGCAAGAGGAAAAGGAAGTGTGTGTGTGGTGGCGTCATGGCATGTTGTTCGATTAACAGGGTTTCTTAACATCTAAATGTGGTTTCAGGCTCAGCTCTGAACCTGTGTTAAGACAACTGCGCCAGTGACTGACTGGTTCCTGTTGTGTGAACATTGCGAACTGGTCCAGCTTCCACACAACCAAAGATGTTACAGACAGACAGTATTGAACACACATTCTTTACTCTGCCTGTTGATTAAAAAAATGTATCTGATTAAAAAGAACTATTTTCCCTTGTTCTATAATTAAAATTGATAATCATTCCTCTGAAAAGCAAAAGTGATTATAGAAGCTGAGAAGGACATCATTTGCACACCTGTGTCAGCTTTAAGACACTTCTTCATCAGGTCCTATTTTCCACTTTGGTTGTGCGTCTGATGAAGACAGCAATATGTTTATGGTCCATAATGGAACGCGTGCCTTGTGTTGTCATGGTCCACTCGTCAGACACCAGTTTGCCTCTGCTCAGGACGTTAAGTACAAAAACCTCATTGTCTGCTGGATGGGCCCACCAAGTGTAACAGAATGAGCTCCAATGGGCTGTTCACTCCCACATTGTCACACCCTGTACCCCATCCCAGGCCAGAGGACTAGTTCACCAAATTAATGACCAGAATCCCTAGGTTGGCAAATAAATCAGTATGTTGTCCTGAGTCCAGAGGTGGTGATGGTTTTGATGCATTGCACTGAAATATGATAATCTGTTCATATTTCATCATATTTCAGCTCATCTGTTTTCCTAAATACATGAGCTAACTGTTCAGGCAGAAGTCTGTACTGTCAGTCACAGTACCAGTGACTACAGAACCAAATGGCATTTTCACAACCCACATATACATGTATGTACACCCGAGTAGGGTGGCCAGTGCAACCTGTGCTGTGGGTCACTGGATAAGGTAATAAATCCACCTTTTGCCCTGAGCTGGAGTGAGATAACACCATGCCACCGTAGTTTGTACTATAGAACCTCACTTATGCCAGTTCATGTCCTTTGCTACTATTGAAGTCTGTTTAACACAAGTGCTGACTTGTAAGTTTGAATCAATAAAGAAATCCTTTTTAGGGATTTGTGTGGATAAACTTCTTGTTAATCTACTTGTCTGTTGTTCACTGTGGCGAATGGTTTTATTAATGTCAGATTATACGTGCATTCTGTACTGGATTAAAGAGTAAATATTCAGACCTAAAGGCCTTTTTCTCGCTTAACTGTTCTCCGTCAGTGTACAAAATTGTCTATAAACCGATTCCTTGGAGGAATAACTAGTTCTCATCCTATAACTGTTCAATGACGGTAACAGGTCAGTGTTTAATGAAAAACAAGTTACAGGATTTCTGAAATGTGTTCAACTGCCATTATTATTTTTTTTAATTATTATTATTGTATACTAAGATAAGTGGAGCCACAACTGGAAAAGCAGTACGGTTAAATCTTTTTTTGTGGAAAAAGGAAACCCTAAATATTGCACCATCCCAAAATAACATTTTATGAAAACGTTTTAAACTATCCAGTGGTCGATTTTAGTTTATTGGCGCCAAACACGAGCTATGCGTGAAGCGAATGTCATAATGCTGATATGACGTCTTTTACGTAATAAAAACATTTTTTTTTCACAAAAACATAAACAAATTTAAGTGAAAACTACGTACATATTCTTAATTATTCTTGTAAAAGCCCTTATACCGCCCAATCTTCATCTTTCTTACACTAGAGGAAAACAACCTGGAGGCGCTTCTAACGGACGACCGACGCCATTTGGAGCAGTAAAAGTACTCCTCTCGAACAGTGGAACTTTTCTGAGTACAGGATTGGTTGATGGTGACGTGACAGACAGCAGCGTCTCCCAATGAGAAGTCGCTATCTCGGCTGCGCATTTGTGGCAGAGATGGGAACTTGGGAAGAGCAGCTGGTGCGGCTGCGGAAGGGGCGCGGTCAGCTGTCACTGCAGCCCTCTCCGGCGCTTTGCCACTAGTTTCGGAAAGAAAAGATTTTGACAAACCTGGCGAGATGTTGAGCACTTTGAGCGGCGGCGGGGGAGGAAAACCTGCAAAGCCCTCGTTTGTTTCCTACGTAACTCCTGAGGTATGGAATAAAGTTAGGAGAGATTATATTAAGACATGTTGCCAGAGTGCGGACTAACCGTGTTGAGTATTAGCAGCTCGGCATCATGTTGTCGGACACTTTGTTGCACCACGAAAAGTCGCAGTTCAAAATAATGGTTATTGTGTTAACAAGGAGCTGGTTTCGGGTCGTTGAAAAGAAAACGAGGAAAACGCAAAACAATGGCCGGATTTGTAGTTTTAACCACAGCTCTACAGGACAGGGGATAAGGATAGAGCCTAAAGGCATTTTCCGGTGATTTTTACTTAACCAATAAATTAACATTGTAGAAATAACTATACACATAAAAGTCACATACAGTTGTTAAAGATAACGCATTACATGTTGTGCTCATAGTACTTTGCTTCTGCATGCCTTTTAATGTTGTTTATTTTTCACACGTTATTTGTTATTTCGAAGATTAAAAAAAAAGTAAATTTCCAACTAAACGTTATTTACATATTGTCATTCGTTTCAGGAGCGAATATAATCTAATCAAATTAAACCGTCTTTCTGTGTGCTAGATATTTCCAAATCAGTATGTGCGTGTCAGTTTGTCATTGAAAATAAAAGTTTTCCTGTATGCACGTGCATAGTCTTATAAAAACTATTGTAAAACTTTTTTTTTTTTTTTTTTTTTTACATTCTGCGCTTTAACGTTTTAGCGTTATCTCGGAAGCTGCGATGAGATGACGTGATGTCCTGATCATTGGTTTCAGTTTTAGTGGAGTATATGCTTATGGAATATGGGTATATTTATTTTTTATACCGATAGACGTTATGGAGATGTGTGTGTAAATCATCCAGTTTAATTATCCTTTGATGCTACCCATCCCAGACTTGGTCCTTTGCGTTAACGCTTGTGTAGCAGTAGTGTTGAGTATTACCGCTGAGCTCACCCGTGTGAAAGTTAAACAGTATTTGCATAACTAACCACATTTCCCTAGTTTGGTACTGTGGTTTTAAAACCAAACTGCTCATGTAAATAGTCTGAATAAATTTAGAAGCAGAGGTCAGTGTATATTGTCTGTCATCTAGAGGAGGTTAGTTGGAATCTGAGTCAAACTTTTTTCCTTTTCAGTTAGAAAAGATCCATGGCTGTCCAGCTAGCTTCTTCAGTCTGATGAAAGCTGAAGGGGAATCCCAGATTTATCCACCAGGGTGTTTTCTTGTTGGCTTATTATGTGAACAATAGAAGGTGTAGTAGAGGGAGAGTCATTAGGATCTAACGACTCAAGGCTCCTTCAAACCCTCTCATCCCCACAGAGGGTCGTTAGGTTTGGCCTTCATGGTGCACATATGAACTGGCCTTAAACTTCCTGGAGATCACTGAAAGCGCAGCATGGAAGATCAGAGGCAAATTTTGTCTGAGAACTCCCCCCCCCGTTGAGGGAAGAATTGTCCACTTTAGCATAAATGGTTTCTTTCACTTCCCTCTGAAACCACATATCGTCTCTGACCAAAGTGTATATGCTGTTGTCCTCAAACGTGTGTCCTTTGTTGTTCAGATGCAGGTAAAGTGCTGATTCTGGTGCTGAGTTGTTGCTCTTCCTGTGTTGGGACATCCTCCTGTGTCGAAGCTGTTTGGTCTCTTCAGTGTACAGCTGTGAACACGATTCACTGCATTGGACTGCTTACATTATGTTGCTGCTCTTCTGTTTCAGTGTCTGGCCTTTTGAGACAACTTTGAGTGTCGGCTCTTTCTGTGGTCTTTCTGTTGGAAATAGACACTGACTTGATAAAGGCCCAAAGGACTTAGGAACTGTCCTTAGGTGTCTTAGCACCACTAATTGGGCACTGACCACCACCTCAGCCATATGTTTGCTAAATTTGCAGATATGTCCCAAAACACCTTTATGTTTCTGAGGATCGATGGGATTTCCACATCTAAAGGTGTCTGCACCTCTTCATTGTTAAAACTCTCATCTGAGTTAATTAACAAGCAAAGCTGTAACTGGCACAAAGTTCACACATTATAAAACAACTGACAACTAAATCAGTTGAACAGTACTATTACTGACCATTTTACTCAAAAAAAAGACAAAAATGAAAAAAACTGTACATACTAGCTTTTCCAGATGGAGTTCACATTGTTATTTGCATTTAGCTGATAGTTTATATAATAAAATAAATATTTATTCTTATACTGGTAGAGAGTGACATTGTTTTTTCATAAGCCTGCTAAATTTGCAGATACTTCCTGAAACATCTGCTCTGGCTTACCATTCCAAATCAGGTTATATTTTCTATTCAAACCAAACAGCCAACACCATATCAATGTACCATTTTTAGTGTTATTTTGTTAAATAATTCAGAGGAATATACAAATTAAATGAATTTGAAATTTAATAAATTTTTATTTAATAATTTAATAAAAATAAACATAGCATGGTTCACTTGAATTAGCCGTTATTACCGACTGCTCTGCCTCTTTCTCACACTCCTCCTGACACTGAATATTGCGTCTCCTAATAAAATAGTGCTGTAACAGCACAACAGTTTTGCATAATTTCCATTTTAAATTTAAATAAAAATTTAAAAATGACTGTTTTCGCTCAAATTAAACACACCACTCACACTCCAGAAGCAGACATGTCCTAGCTAATCGCACCACTGTGATGTGGTTGACGGCAGATCCTGGTGACAGTCTGGCCTTGCTTTCAGCGCTGCAAGCATTACATGGGGGTGCACATAGCCCAGGCTGTGAACCTGCCACAAGAGGGGTGGTGTCAGGTGCAAGGATAGTGATGACATCCCATGAGGGGTGTTAGGTCTTTAGCTAAACAAGCTAATCCTCCTTTATTGCCAGGGGTAACGACGTGGGTTTGCTACTCGACAGCTCCCTCCATCCATTACAGTATAGTCACCATTTTTTTTTTCTTTCAAAATGAAGGAAGCACTTTTTGAAGCGATGGATAATTAATTTGTTGCCCTGCAGGGATATTTTGACGTGGCATTTGTGGTGTGTTGGCATTAATGAGATGACGGTCTTTGAACTACATTTAAAATTGGCTTTCTTTGTGCTTTAACAGCAGAGCTCAGGATTTGAACAGTGTTTATGTTAATGGAAAACTATGTTGTGAGCTATATGGCTGTTCACTTTGGGGTTAATGCAGGTGTGTGTGTGTGTGTGTGTGTGTACTTACTGGTTATATGCTTAATTTTACAGTCACCGTACACTGTGGATATAATGTGTGTGGTATGTGTCTGTCTCATGTGTACACTAGCTGTCAGTGAGAAATCTCTGCATTTTAAACTACAGTGCAGACATAAAAATGAAGATGTTCTACCAAACATTTCTTGCGTTGTGCCAGATTGACACACTGGTTTCTTATCAGCATCTTGGTTTGTGTCGCGCTCCAGTGGTAATGACTCACACTAAGTCATTGCTGTGTCGCGCTCCAGTGGTAAGGACTCACACTGAGGATTTCTGGTTCCATGTGTGGTTTCACTACACATTAAATATTGCAAATTATTGTTTTCTAAAAATTTAATGGGAATAATTTGGTTGGTGATCTTAGTGCATTAATAGAAAGGGAAGACCTTGATTGCTGAATGTGGTTTTATGTTTTGCATTTGTTCATTTAGCAGACACATTTATCCAAAGCAACCTACAACATTCCACGTACATGATACAGCTATATTGGGTTTTCTGCGTTTAGCCCATCCCTTTGGAGGGAGCACTGGGCAGCCACATGCAGCGCGTCTTGCTCAAGGACACACCTGGCTGGGCTGGGACCAGCAGACATCCACATCCCAGCCTGATGTTCTACCCTTTGAGCCACCAGGCCACATTTGAGTTTTGAGTGATTATCTATTTATTGATACATGATCTTTTGTCAAACCATTAAGTTATACACAATAGCCTTGAACACCAACACTTTGTCTGTTAGGGGGGGGTGGCCCTGCCCAAATTCAAACCCAGGTCCTCACAGCCCACACAGTTACCAGACAGGAGCATTGGCCTGCTGAGCTGAAGACCTAAATCCTGTGCTTGGGGGACTAATCACACTCTAGTCCTGACTACCAGGGGATTCTCACAGTAGCAGTTCACACTTTGCTACATAACCAGTGTATATAAGAAACAAATTTAAACATTCTCACAAAATGTACGCTGTTTAGAGGGAAAGGATGTTCCAAGTATTTATGCATGTGATCTTAATTTTTTTTAGGAAATTAATTTAACTGACAAGGAATTACCAAAGAAAGACAAACCTCCTGACTTGTTACCAGGTAAACTTTGTTTTTCCTGTTTAATTTAAATACATTTCAAGACTGTTTCTCTGTTGTGCTTCGTTATACAGTACATACACACAGCCACTCATGACCTAATTAATTTCTCTGTGTTGGTATTTTTGTTTCGGCTTTGCCCTGCCTGTGAGTCTGCCTTTGCTGCCCTTTACTGTGTCTCCGTGGAGGTGGCAGTGTTAGACCTGATGGCACCTGTCTTTCACTCCTTTCTCATGTTCAGGTGAGGTGGTGTTTTGCAGTACCAGTCCAGTGCTCCGATGCACCCAGGATGACCTCTCTCAGCGTGGTGTCTACGGCACCTTACTCTGCACAAACTTCCGAGTCTCCTTCCTCAGCGATGACCCACCCTTAGATGAGGAGGGCGTGAGTATGAGCTTCAGATGCAATTTTTCATTCTGCTCGGTTCTGGTGGGTCAAAGGTCACATCGGCTACACGTCTTTGTGAAACATCACAAGAAGAGGGACATCACGACTCTGGGAGGTGAAATCTCGAGGAACTGCTGTGTTTTTCGTTACCTCTCTGCCTGACAACTTCAGTATTTCTTCACCACATTTCATAAATAAAATGAACTAGGAGGATGTGGCCACAGAGAATCAGAAAGTATTGCTTTTTATGATCTGAAAAGTTGCAGAATAATGATTTGTACAGTGTTCATCAACCCTGGAGAAGCAGGAAGACTTTTTGTCAATGTGGTAACTGCAGGTGTTGGTAAGACCAGGAAACAAATCTGTGCTTTATAACTGCACAAGCACATGTGTGCAGTACTGTATGAAATCAATTAAAATGGCCCTGTTCTGTGAAGTGGCCTGGTTCAGGTGTGGTGCTGACCCGTTTCATTACTTGCTTTGCGGCTCTTGAAAAACGTGTTTTATCACTCTGTAACATGTGTAACTCCATGGAAGCTCAGAAATCACACAAGAATCAAACATGTAGTTGAAGCTACTAGAGGTGTTACACCAATGTGAAGCTTGGGTCTTCTTTAGGCACTAAAAGGTCAAAGGTGGGTTCACCACCTGCCATCTGATGTCAAGATGAGAGCTTTGATAAATGTGTTAACTACCTTTTCTTTCAGCTGCTATGCATATCAAAGTGATGTGGTCATATGTAAATTCTTCATTTTAGTCTGTGGTTAAATTAATATTTTAAAATTCAAAATCTTTCAAAATATGTTCATGATAATCAGAGTGCTAAATCTGATTTAAAATCATTGTTTCTTGTGTGTTTTAGACTCAACTTTTTAAGAACAAACTCTATGGAGAAAATGACATTCCTCTGACAATGGTGGATCACATCTATGGAGGTATACATGTACATCACTTTATGTAAGCTGGGACTGTAAACCTACAGTATTAATATTACAGAGAAAATTTACGTTGTCTTAATGGGGAAAAATTCAACATAATGATGATGACCTGAGAACATTCGTGTGAACACATGCTTTCTTTTGTTGGATTCTTTCTTAGTGTTTGATGAAAAGAAGAAGCTAATAACCAGTGGCTTCATGAAGAACAAGTATCCGTCAAAGATGATAATCTACTGCAAAGATCTGAGAGTCTTTCAGTTCTCACTGGCATATGCCAAAGAAGAGAACGCCAAAAAGGCATGGTTTCTTTCCTGGTGACACGGCCAGCTCTCTGCTTCCCGCTCACTGCTGCCCGCTTCCCGCTCACTGCTGCCCGCTTCCCGCTCACTGCTGCCCGCTTCCCGCTCACT
>JABJVR010028597.1:23338-35610 GCA_025773905.1 Chitala chitala
TCCCGCTCACTGCTGCCCGCTTCCCGCTCACTGCTGCCCGCTTCCCGCTCACTGCTGCCCGCTTCCCGCTCACTGCTTCCTGCTGCCTGGCTGTAGCTCTGTCTCTAACACACAAATGTTTGCTCTGCTGAATCATGCTCAGACCTTCATGCTTAGTTTGTCTTTCCTCCCAGATCTTCCAGGGCATCGTCCACCACTGCCTTGAACCCAAGTCCCTTAGATGTGTGTTTGCCTTCTCATACAGTGAAAGGGCATATTTTAATACAGGTACGGTGAACCTGTTTGAATGATGCTGACAAACAAAAAGAGACTGAGGTAAAATCAGTTCACGCCTACAAGGATGGTTACTGCCGTTGCCATTTGTTGAATTATGTACTTTCCAACATATTTAGGTCTCTGAGCAGGGCAGAGGAATGGGCGCTTGCCTCATTCTGATTGGGACACCGAGGTGTTACAGGATGCAGAGCAGGAAGCCATATTGTCACACACTACAAAATGGCGGGAAATTAAGTGCAAAATCTAAGGGATTTTAGAATCATGGTCGTCTCAGAGGACTAAACTGAATGTTCCCAACTAATCGACACACATTGGGTTATGTTTCTATGCGCTCAGATTTTTAATGTTGTGTTGATGAGTACTGTAATGAATAACTGAAAAAGAGAACAAGACCAAAAAGGTGTGGAATGTTCAATATGCCTTTGTATGGTACATCTGTCTTCACCCTGTAATTGGCCAGGATCGGCTGCCTGCTCGGCATCCCTTGGCATGCAGCAGATACATGCATCCATCCATCCATCCATTCTTTATACTGCTTATCCAAATCAGGGGCGCAGGCAGCCTGGAGCGCCCTCCCAGGGGTTACAGGGTGCAGGGCAGGGGCAGCATGATGCAAGTTAGAAAAAAGACACATTACATGCTGACGTTATAGTGTTATTGCTGATGTTTAGTTTAAGAAATATGTTTTATGATACAGAAATGTTTGTGTGTTTGACTTGGCGTTGTTGTTGTTTTGGTAAAGGTGGCATGCTCTCTCGTTTCTGTGTCGTTTGGCAGAGAGCCGCACAGGGCAGCGGACATTTATGTTCAACAGCGTAGACGACTGGGCCCAGGAAATGAAACGGACGAAAGGGAACTGTAAACTGGTGTCAGAAAATGCTAATTTCAGTCTGTCTGAGAGGTGCGTCTATGTAGAGTTCATGTACTGTGTTGTTTAAATGTTTTTTTTAATGAACTTTAGTCAGTTCTTAAGGGGTGACTTCAGGTGTTTGTTCAGCTGGTGTAGCTGATTTCTACAGGCACCTGTCTCGCCTTTGTCTTAAGAACTGACTGAATTGCTTGTCTAAATTTGGGTATCTCTGGGTGTCTGGACTGTGTGTGTGTATGTCAGACCCATGTGTGTATATGTGTGCGTGCATGTGTCTGGATGTCAAGGACCGTGTGTGTGGGTGTCTGACCTGTGTGTGTGTGTGTGTGTGCGCGTGTGTGTGTGTGTCTGACCTGTGTATGTGCGTGCCTGCGTGTGTCTGGGTGTCTGACCCATTTGTGTGTGTGTGTGTGTGTGCGTGCGTGTGTCTGACCTGTGTGTGTGTCCGTATGTGCGTGTGTCTGGACCGTGTGTGCATGCGTGTGTGGGTGTCTGACCCATTTGTGTGTGTGTGTGCGTGTGTCTGGGCGTTTGGACTGCGTGTGTGTGTGCGTTGGGCTGGCACCCTATCCAGGGTGCGCCTGGTTTTTTGCCCTTTCTTGTCTGGGACAAGTGCCAGGCCCTAACTCAGACAAGGGGTCCGAAATAAAACAATGTTCCGATGTGCCCTGTTTTTTCATCTTTGTGACTTTTGTTTTTTCCTGTTTAGGTTGTGAACACCTAGACTTTGGACTTCCTTTCCTATCTGCTTGGTGTCTGTCTGTGTACAAAGCAATGACCACTTTGTCAGTTGTATTTCAATGTTGTTCTTCACACTGAAATGGCTGCTCTTTATGCCTCCTGTTATACCTGTTTGTTTAAATACTCAAAATGGTGACCCTTTTTGGTAAACTCCTGGCCCTTTAACTAAATTCATTCCGGTTCATGTCTTTCCCAATCTCGTGTTCTCGCACCTTTCCCACAAAGTGGAGCTACGTTTCCCAGCTGCATCAGAAGTTCAGTTGTTGCACTGCTTGTCTTTTAAATTCTGTCTTGAGTGTTTGTGTAAAGTGTGTGCTGGAGGCAATAACAGGGAGACCCAACCGCAGTGTGAAGCTACACCTTTTAATACAGGTGCAGAGCCAACACATCACCCTCAGCAAGGACAGCATAGGTCCTTCTGCAGTGACACTGTAATGGTCACAATACAGAGACCCACTGTGACTGTTCAGACACTGACGTGGTTGGTGAAAAGTGTTTATATACAATGTGGGTGCAAGATGCTTATTAAGATGAATTTCTATACTGACATACTGTATGTAGGCGTACCAGGTGGATTTGTGTCAGGTAAAACCGGCAGCTAAAAAAAGGCATGTAGCATGTGATGTAGCAGGTTTCCATGGTGACTTTGTCTCTTTGTGTCATACAGGCTGCCTCAGTTTTTTATTGTTCCCACAAATGTGTCTGAAGAGGACTTCACAAAGTTTGATGGGAAAGGAATTCCGGTTAGTATTCCTCAGACTCCCTTTTATTGTTATCTCTCCATTTGTCAGAAATATATAGTATAAAGTATAAACAATCTGTTGGTAACTGTCCAAACACCGAGCACTTGAATGTAAAGTGCAGTGTGGCGTGGCACACGGTGAATCACACTGCATGATGATGAAGGCCTTGGGGGCTCCCAGCATGTGAACTGTACGCTACAGAGGCTAACAGCTGGACAGTTTAAGGCTGTGTATTCCACACTGGTTTTGCTTTACCCTTGTTGGGCTCTTTCTTGTTCTGTTTCCCTCCCCCAGATTTGGTGTTGGTCCCATCACAGCGGGTGTGCCCTGTTTAAAGCCGCCTCGCTCGCCCAGACGCAGGATGACACCTTCTCATTGTCATACATGGAGAGGTAGAGCATGAAGCGACACGCTGTCACCCCAAGCTGCTCACAGATGCAGAGCACCTGAGCGTGGCGCTGAGCGTGGCGCTGAGCTTGGCAGGTCACGTCCCTGCTCATCAATGGCCCCCCCAGCTGTTGCTCACTTTGTTGATGTGGTGCAGCGTGGAGCGCACTCTGTGTGGAGTGTGACTGTGAGCTCTGCAGTCGGTGCAAAGCAATACCACTCTGCCTAAGAGAGGCTGGGAGCTGGAGAGTGTGGGGTCTGTAGGCTGGGCTGACCGGGACAAGTGGATAGGAAAATTGGCTTGCTGGCAGAGAAGGAGTGTGTTGTATGGTGTGAAGTGTAAGACAGGGTGTGTGGTGTGGTGTGGTGTGTTGAGTGGTTCTGTTGTGGTGCGAGGTGTGAGACACAGTATGGTGTGAGATTGGGTGTGTGTGTGTGGTGTGACGTGGTGTGTGGCAAATTGCGGTACGAGGTGTGACGCGTGCTGATGATGGAGGTTCAGCAGGGCTGATGACCTGTGCTTGGCTCCAGGATGCTGAACGCCGTGGCCCAGAACCACCTGTACTCGGTGAGGACAGAGGAGCTGTGTGACGTGCTGCCCTCCCTTCAGGATATCCAGCAGTCCTACAGCAGGTTCACGCAGTTCTTCCTGCTGGGTGAGGTGCCCTCTCCCTATCGTACATGGCTTTTTCAGGGATTGTTTGTTTCTCTGTGTACCTGTTACAATGACTGTCAGTGTATTTAATTTACAGCATACTGACATTCATTTTATATGAACGTATTTTTTTTTGCAGACAATACAAATGAATTCTGGATGACTGATGTGAAATGGTTTTCTTCGCTGGAAAATTCAGGATGGTTAGACATTATCAGGTGTCCTTCCAAAACTAAATTTCAAAATGCAGCTTGTTTTATATTTTTTCAAATGCACTGTATTGTTGAGGTGAGCTAACTGTGTGTGTGTGTGTGTGTGTGTGTGTGTGTGTGTGTGTGTGTGTTTTTTTTCTTCTTGTATGTAGACAGTGTCTTACCAAAGCCATTGAGGTTGTTGAATGTTTGGAGAAGGAAAACACAAACGTTTTAATAATGGGTGGGTTTTACTCAAACATCAGGAGTATAGTGACTGATGCTCAGCTGGTGAATTGTGTCCCAGATAGTTCTCTGGCTCTGTTCTAGAGGTGGAGGGTTCGGACCTCTGCTGCGTCATCTCCAGCCTGGTCCAGCTCATGCTTGATCCGTACTACAGAACCATCAAAGGTTTCCAGAGCCTGATCCAGAAGGAGTGGGTGGCTGGTGGCCACCGGTTCCTGGACCGTTGTAACCATCTACATCACAAAGACAAAGAGGTATGATGTGGAAGTGGGGGGGGCTCATCAGGGACATGCACAGTGAACACGGTATTCTCTCGGAAACGTGTCGGCACTGAAGCCAAAGCTGTTGCAGCAGTGAAAAGCACATGTGCGTAAAACCTTACCTTTCCAGGTTCCATCATAAGCCAGAATTTAACAGTATTGTTGATTGAATACGTAAAAGATAAAAAAAAAAAATAAAATTATTTCTGTGATACTGTGATGTGTTAATTGTGTAACTAACCTCTGTTATATGGCAATAAAACTGATGCTACGCCTCACTGGTCAGAGAGAGGATGTTGGCATCATGTGTCTCAGTTTCACATCCTTCTCAGGTTTAGTCTGTGAATCTGCTGTGTGAACATAGATTTACGCACAGTCCCCAGTGTTCCTGCTCTTCCTGCAGTGTGTGTTTGTGTGTGTGTGTGACACTCCTGTTCGTGTGCCCTGCAGGCCCAGTCCCCAGTGTTCCTGCTCTTCCTGCAGTGTGTCTGTGTGACACTCCTGTTCGTGTGCCCTGCAGGCCCAGTCCCCAGTATTCCTGCTCTTCCTGCAGTGTGTGTGTGTGACACTCCTGTTCGTGTGCCCTGCAGGCCCAGTCCCCAGTGTTCCTGCTCTTCCTGCAGTGTGTCTGTGTGACACTCCTGTTCGTGTGCCCTGCAGGCCCAGTCCCCAGTGTTCCTGCTCTTCCTGCAGTGTGTGTGTGTGACAGTCCTGTTCGTGTGCCCTGCAGGCCCAGTCCCCAGTGTTCCTGCTCTTCCTGGAGTGTGTCTGGCAGCTCTTACAGCAGTACTCTCCAGCCTTCCAGTTTTCTGAGACCTACCTGACAGTGCTGTCTGACAGCGTCCACATCTCTGTCTTCAGCACCTTCCTCTTCAACTCACCACATCACAAAATGATGATGATGAAGGTGGGACATTTGATATGTAACACTTCCTGTTTGTACCACATCAGTGGGGTATTGTGGGAATGTTTAATGTGTGTGTGTGTGTGTGTGTGTGTGTGTGTGTGTGTGTGTGTGTGTGGGGAGAAGGAGACAACATTTGCAAGCAATGTGAGATTGCTGAGGTTGGCCTGCTCTAGATGGTAAATGAGGACTTGCATAGGTAAGAAAGGGGCTCAGGCACAGCACCCCTACTCCTTTGCTAAAAGCCACACAGGGTGATAACAGCCCTGGGCATCCCACAGGTACACACTCACCTGTTTAATCAGAAGTATAACACTGTTTCAGGTGTTCCTGATTTCCGTTGCCAAAGTCCGTTCTTGTGTGTAATTGTAGCTTGTGTTTCTCTTTCCTCGCTGCAGCTGTATATACTTCTTGTCTATGATATTCCAAAGGCAGGAAGTTGTTAATCAGGTTTTGTAACTGGGCTGTATTATATCAATGTTCATCAGGAGAAGAACTTCTTCTGTAGCCTTTTAATTCTTTGTTCAGTCTCTGAGCATTAAGCTGAAGCTGAACTTCTGCTGGTACATTATATAAAGGACACAAAGGCTCTTTGTAAAAGTTTATTCAGTTGAAATGTTTCAGTTTTAAGTGGAATGTGGATATTCTAAGTGATTTGGACCCACTTTAAATGACTGTTAAATATGGGGATTGGTTGTTGGATGCCATGCTCTCATGATCTGTTCTGACCCAGAATGCTGAGCTGGGCTCGTGGGCCCTGCAGTTGGACTTAAGCATGGCTGGTGCAGAGGTGCGGAGCCAGGCTGGCAGGCAGGGGCGGGTGCCTTATGCCAGCTCACAGCCTCTGCTTGTTTTGGCAGGCCATGTGTGACGGCACACAAAGAAGCACATTGAGATGCCCTGCGGTGTGGGACTGGTCTGTGCAGTTCCACACCAAGGCCCAGGATCTCTTCACCAACCCTCTGTACACGGAGAAGTCCAAGCAGGACCGAGCAGTCCGGAAAACACACAGGCCAAAGGTAGGGAACTGGAAAATAAATTAAAAGACCCGCCTTTGTTTTGAATGTGTATTTTGCCAGAGTATAATCTCTGACTTGTTTTTGTATTCTCATTGCTGCCAAAATCTCATTTGGAAAATATTCAAAATGTTTATGACTTCAGAAAAAATAAGAAAATGTGAAGAATGCGTTTTGTGTTCTGCACTTTACCCTGTGTGTAACTGACTACACTGAGCCTTAGCCTCAACTTCAGCTGAAGTGACATCAGTTACACTGTAAAACAGGTTTTGTGAATCCATGTTCATTGAGCTGAACACAAACATGGTTTTAAATTATCCTGGTTCTGTGTCCAGCACCAGAGGCACCTCTCTTTGCCCAGCACCTCCTTCAAGTTCTCTACCGCCAGGAGGGGCTTCTTCAAGGAGGAAACAGAGAGCCTGAAGAAGATGCTGCGGGTGACGCGTCTCAGTCGCTGGATGAACTCGCCGGACTCGGTCCAGGCCTCTGCCAGGGAGTTCTATGATGCGTGGCAGCGAAGACCACTGGATTACCATGGTGTGCTGCTGCCACGTCTTGATGGGCCGGCACTGCGTGTCTGGACACAGAGGTACCTGCGCTGGATCCCTGAAGTGCAGATCTTTGGTGGCGGTGCCGTTACCATTGTGAAGAAGATTGCTGACCTGCTGGCCGAGGTGCAGGAACTACGTGGGGAGCTGGACCGGCAGGCCTGCAGGGTGGACCTCCACCACAAGAGGGCAGTGGCGAGCTCAAAGCCTGCTGTCCGCCTCTCATCCGCCTTCCCCTTCAGCACGTCCCGCGCCTGGCCATTCAAGCCATCCATCCCCACCGGACTCCTGCACAGCCTGATGATCGCCGATACACTGGCCGACAGGGAGGATGAGGAGAGCGAGCTGCTCGGCATTGTCTGAACACGCTGCGTGCCACGGACTCAACGTGGTGCGCACCACCAACTCAACATGCTGCGCGCCATGGACTCAACGCGCCATAGGAGGTCCGTGGCTCAGATGGCCCAGAACACCCGATGACACATTTGGCCTCGTGTTTGGAATGTACCTGTATGTGATGGACCTTCTGTTCTGCTGCACAAATCATTGAGGGGAACTGAACATTGGGACACATTAATACAGCTTTTCCTCAGTGTTTGCAAATGGCTCTGACTGTAGTGTTAAAGGAAAAGAGGCACAGCATGCAGGCTGTAACAGCCGTGCTCTCCTGTAACTGTGGAGTAACCACCAAGTTGAGTTAATTGAGCATTGGCTAGTGTCAGGAGAGCCACGCCCATAAGGCTTGCTTTGGGTTCTGAAGGCCTGTTTGTCGTGTCACAGAGCTCCAGGAGAAAGGTCACCTGCTCTCATTTATCATCTAAAACTATATTGAACTAATGTAGGCAGTTATTTATAAGCAGTTACGATAGTCAGGTTCTTAGCACTTTTGATGGTTCAGTATTGAACGTAACTGGTGCAGATAATTAAAAGAATGGAACTAATTTCCTTAACAAATAAAATGGACTCTGCAGGCACACAACACAGTTCACCATTTTTCAGAAGAATTATATCAAAATTTATAAATGATTGAGTTGTAAAAAATTTAAAATATGAACATTCACTCTGAAGTCAATTTCCGCTAAAATTTCTGGTTAATATAGCGCCATCCAGTAGACTCGGACAAAGCAGAATTTTCAGTGTTTTTCAGACTGAATGTGCAGTGGTTTGTCTTGATTTTAATATCCTTCAAGGGCTGAACATTAAGAGATTACACTGTTGAGAGGAATGCAGAACTGCAGAACGTGGAAGAGGGTTGCACTATTCTCCATAGTGACAGAGATTCACAACATGGACGTGTATTCAGTATGTCCCCAGCTAAAACCACTGAGAAAACAGTTTATCTCAAAGCATTATTCAGAATGTGATAGAGGGTATTTAAGTTTAATGCTGAAATTAGTTATTCTTTGTAATGTCATGCTGCCCTTAACGATACAATACAATAAAACAAAAGATAATTCATGTTTATGTTTTACAGAAAATGACAGCCAGTTTAGATATTAAATATTTGTTTTTGCATTTTAAGGATCTACTACATTCACATTATGATCATTATTTTTGTGTCTGCACTGTGGTCTGACTAATTGATGACTCGTTGCATAAATTTAATCTGTTTTGAGTGTTTTATCTTGACGTGGACTAAGCTACAGACAGGAATGTATGTTACAAAAATAGGTTATTACAATCCTTCTTAGAGCATTATACTGTAAACAAGCTTTGTACTGACACTGTTTTATTTTAATACACAATAGTATCTGTTCTAATCTTTATTTGGGATATATTTTTGCAAACATTACTGTCTTACAACATGAAAGATGACTAATGTATGTTAATATTGCTTGTGTGTTATACCTCTTTGAAACAAACTGTTAATTCTTAAGTTTTAAAATGTTGTTGGCATAAGCTTACATGTGTATTTCGTACAGTAGTAGATGAGCAGCTAGTCTAATGGCTAAGGGCATGACAGTGGCAGATTTCTTCAGTCAGAATGTTTGAAATGCCCTACATGGCTGCTTATGGACCAATATAATTCTGCTGAAATGATGCCGCACACTTGATTTAGCTGTAATTACTAATTGTCCTTTAAAAATGTGTCACACTGAAATATTGATGGACCAAATTAACTGCCTCGGTTATAATATTAGGTTTATTTGTTACAAACAATTCATATTTCACAAGTACCACATTGTTTGTCATCAACACACTGAAAATTTACAAATAGAATTCTATGTTGTTACACTGGCAATGTTAAATGCTTTATTATTATTATATTCCTGTTGGCTACAATTTTTATGACATTAACTCAAATAGAATTTGAACCAGTTATTTTAAATTTCCTTGATATTACCTTTGTATTGAACCTTACAAATAAACATTAGCATAAACATGGAAACTATATTATTGTTGATATTTTATACTATGTTACTGCTGGTACAAATATGTTTAACATGATCATACTTTTATATGTGCTAATGTATATAAGGCTATTTTCTTACGTTTACCATTACAGAACAATTTACAGTGTAAAATAAATGTTATTAAATGATGTTGACATAAGTTTGCATTTGTAATGCTTTTAAATTGTAATGTGCATTTCTGTAACTTATTGTATAGTTGTCAAATATTGAATATGATTGTACTGAAGGGAGAGCAGCATTGCCTGCAAAGGAGTGTAACAGCTGTGTTAGCACAGACATCATATAACACCAGACAGGACATTAATAGCATATTACATTAGCACCAGTGATCGAACAGGCCGCCATATTGGATGGTGCTACTTTCACTGCTAGTGAGCACATTTCTAGTGTGTCAGTATCAAGATCAAAAGGATCCCAGTATTTTCTCATCAAGTACTGCTGCTATAGCAAGTTACTTGTGAGGGGAAAGGCATTACGTATCTAAAGCATTTGTAATTGTTAACACTGTGTCATGTAGATGGGCTCTCACTAGTATTTTTGTATTAGGCATAAAATGAAGATTTGTACTATTGTAGAAATGTGAGATTTGTTGAGATATTTCCCTGAATGTAATTGCAGCTGTGAAGCTCTGTCTTCATTTTCAAGCATTTCTGTTAAAATGCAAAGTTCCTTTTTAAATTGAAAGGACTCCAGTGGTTACAAATTTAAAATATATCGCACACAACTGTATTCACAGAAAACAACATTAAGAGGAACATATATCTTGAAAGGCACGTCTAAATAATCCTTAACTGTAACAAATTAATGACTGTAAACCAGCTCTGCAATTCATATGGATGTAACACTCAAGTCTGATTCAAATGTGTGACTTTGCAACCCAGAGTTACAAGACAAGACGGTTTGTCTGCTGAGCTAAAGAGCCACGTCCTTCACGTGAGGGCCTCTTCACACTCCTGTGCTGACTACAGGGGGATTCACACTCCAGTATAGATACTCATGGAGGTTTCCAACCATGGCGTCACATGCGTGACCCAGTTCAGAGCCACCAGGATAATCCTGGTGTAAACAAAAGACAGTATTAATTGTCATCAGTTCCTGTGGATTCATTAATTCTAATTTTATCAAAACAGAATGGTGCATTGTTCTGTTTTTGGGCGTGGAAATGAATCGGTGCGGAAGATGAAGTTTCTACAAATTTCCAAAGCGGTAATGACCATAACTGCTAGTGCTTGAGTGGAGCAAAGTGAATAGAAACTGCATGGCAAAGAGAAGTGCACAGCACTTTTTCTGGACACCAGTGAAGTTTGCAAAATACAGTGATGATGTGCATATAAGACACTGAAGTCTGAGCTGCCACTGACACCAACTGTGCTATAATGATATACTGTCAGCTGTACTTTGAAGCACTTAAATATTTTTGATGCAGTCCACTAAAATCACTTGCACATTGCAAATGTAGGACACATTAAGATTGTCCATCTGTAGCACCACTGGTCAGTCTCAATCTCTCTATGGTTTCCTGCCCCTACATCTGAAAGACTATGTTCATTCTTTTGAAGTTAGCAATGTTCACATTCTAAACAAAGACCACTGGTTTGAAAGAGGAGTAAAGGAGGCCATCTAGGCCCTTGACAGAGGAGGTGACCTAAGACACCATCTGTCACCTACATATGATGTGGTTCTCTCAGCACTCCCAAGACGGTTCACACGCCGTTCACACTTGGACCCATGTGACTCTAACGGCTCACTGCCACTCTCGAGGCAGTTTCACAGTCATTCTCACCTGGCCTCAGGTGACCCTAAATAAAACCCACAAACGACGGTCAGGGTTTATATACCTGCCACTCCCAGCCAGTTAATTAGAACTGAAGAAGTCTTTTGGATGAGAGGCCACTTGAGATAACCATGATCTGGATGATTGAGAATCTTCCACCCCCAGAAGTCTGTTCTCTTCTGATCTTGGGGAAAATGAAAAAAATCACATATCTGTTTTTGTTGATCGTCAGTTGTCTGATAAAATGCCAAATCAATTAAATATAATTTTCATTGTCTTCTGTCAGACAATGTGAAATAATTTTATATGTATATATAGAGTAAATGTAAAGAAGTTCTTTCTACTTTGCGAAGCTTTGATGCGTTTAAATGCTATGAAGAGTGTCAGATGATGGCAGAATGTTAGACATGTACAGGTGTCTTTGAGACAGCATGTGAAAGTTATGATGGTTACCACACCAGAAAAAAAGAAAAAAGTACCACTTTTGGTAATTACAAATACATTTCTTCATAGTTTAAATTTCCAGTAATGACAGTGGTTAAATTACCCTCGGATAACATTCTGCAAAGCCTACATCTGATTAGATTCTAATTGCTGGACATTAAATCAGGAGACCAAACCTAATTAGAAACATGCTAACATGCTAACCTGCTACATAAATAACAAAAGTAAATTTAAAATCATGTTTTATGGTACATACTGTATCTCAACAAGGAAAACTAATATGCTGAATAAATTGCCAGAATTTTGATGCAAATCTATACAGTTTCTTACAAACAGTACGAAACAATGTTGCACTACAAACTGCACCAATACTTTGGACCTTTAACCCCATATACAAAGATATAGAGAAACATATTCCTAACCATGATTATATGAACAAACATTACATCCAGATTAAAAAAATAAAAAATTCTTCAGAAGCAGCTTCATGTTTGTTTTGCTATAGTCAGAAAATATTTGTGCCAGACAAAAGAATGTAAAACAATCACTTAATCTTCTCAGCATATGAACAGGTTTACTGTACAGTTGGCGCTGGTCCAAGCAGACAACAGCAGCAAGAACTGTGGTCCAGAGGGACAGATGGGGTGCAGTTTTGGAAAAACAATACTGAACCCCGCCTCCCCAAACACCTACCCACCAACCATAAAATATAAAACTCTCACTGCAATGAATTTTAGGTGAAATGCCTGTTTTAGATTAAAGAAAATGTATTGCGTGTTATACATCTTATTTAAATGTTTGTTTG
>JABJVR010028656.1:0-26276 GCA_025773905.1 Chitala chitala
ATAGCTGAGAGAGAAGGGGGGGAGTGGGGGGGGGGAGAGAGAGAGAGAGAGTGAGAGAGAGAGAGAGAGAGAGATATCATGTTGCTGCCTCCTTACAGAGATGTACATTAATTACACTCTTTCTCACTTTTGGCCATCATAAGGCTGGGGTGGGATGGCTCCTTTTGGACAGTTAAAAAAAACCCTGACATCTGGTGCATCTTCCCACTCAGACAAACTGTCAGTTCTTCAGGTACCCAGCAGAGATATCCAGATCTATGCTACGCTCTCATACACCTGCTCCATGGCTGCTTTCTGAACCCCCCCCCTCTTCAAATGACTATCACTATCAAGGAGCCAAGGCCTAAAACAGGTGCAGCAGGGATCAGGTGCGAGGCCCACGTGGCAGAGCTGCAAGGCAGCATGTCTTCTGTTCACAAGCCCTGCCTGTGTCGGCCACACCTGCCTGTCACGCTTCTTCACAGATGTGTTGCAGTGCACATCAGTGAGCTTGGCTGTATCATCGGAGACCCTTGGGTCTGGTCCAGCATGCTCCCTGGGTTAAGAGCTGGGGAACGCATCTCGGCTATGTTCACAGGAACAAACGCAAACAGTGCTGAACAGGCTAGTGGGGCCTTCTGAAGACCAGCTGTTACTTCTTTATTTGCAATTATTGGGACATAAAACACATTAAAAATGAGTTGCAGAAACAGCATTAATTACATTAGCTACATTTAATTTAAAACATACAAAGTTGTTCAATGCAAGTAAATGTGAATGGTGATGTAGGGGAAGTTAATAAACTGTAGATGGTTTTGTAAGACTATATCGTTATTGGCACAGTGCTTTATTGTCAGAAAATGATTTTTTACTCTCCTAAGAGTAACTGATACATGGTTTGCTATCCGATTTGGCAAGATTTAAACAAGCTATTGGAGCCCAAAAGGCCTATAGCAAATTGTCAATACATTGGAAGTAATTAAGTAGTACTTCAGTGCCACTAGAGGTCACTGTTGATCTTTATTAGAAGCGAGGAACGGATTTATCCAGTGTCCTGAAGCTCACTGACCTTGCTGTCCATTTTGTTACAGTCAGCTTCTCATTTTTCAGTTTGCTGTGTTGATAGCAAAGGGTTCGTCTAATTATAACAAAACTAACAACTAGAAGACGGTGGTCAGCGTAAGTGAATAATCGACTGACGACAGGCTTCTCGTGAAAAGTTGAACGTTGAGGTCACCAATGCGTGTTGTAAGGATGACAATCAGTATATTCCTTATTCATATTCTTTATTAACGAGTTAATTAACATCAGCGTTCGTATTTTCATTACTCATTTTGTTTATCATCGTTTTTGAAGTAACCAACCAAATTAATCAGTTTATATTTTTATCAACACAAATGAAGCATTACGTCTTTAAAGGCAGCCAAAATCTGACGAAATGCAGAAAAGCTATCTAATTAGTGCTGCAACAATCCGTTAAATACAGAGAATGTTTAAATATCAGAACTTAATAATAACTAACTAATAACACGATAAACATCTGGCCATTCATTATGACAATTTATAAATAATAAAACCTACTGTACACACACACACACACACACACCATATCGTAATTAGATTATATTATGCACAATAGATGTCTAAAAATATTCCAAAGTAGAGGTACGTTTACTGGTGTGATAAAATGGAAAGACAAGACATCAGACACATATAAATTAGTGGATTAGAATTCTGCTATTAATGATTTTTCCTTTATTGATTCTTGAGCATGTAGCTGTCAACAAAGAGATTTGATTACTGCTGACAGGATAGCGGACGACGATAGCTGAAGCTGAAATAAAACCTTGCTGTGCGGCGCATATCAAATACAACACGCTTCCTGTTAATGCCATTAATATCGCCATGTGGTTATGACTTCTCTGGCACAAACAGTGATCGCTTTGCATCGATCTGTCTCGGTGTTATTGTGCATGGTACCGTGTAGACTTTTTCAGTGTGTCCACTTTTTTCCCATTGAGTTTGGAACTGCAATTTCAACGCAGGCGCCAAGAAATGAAATGCATTTACCATGGTTTTCCAGGTGTGTTTGTCGAAGGTACGCGTGTGCCGCACAGTGATACAGTGTGTTAAATCCTTCAGGCACGCGGAAAGACTTGCTGTGTTTGGCACGTGACCCATGCGCTGTACACCGCTGCAGCTGGCCATACTGCTACTACTACTACTCATAATAATAATAATAATAATAATAATAAGCCAAACAAATAAGTAATGTAAATTTGAAAAAGTCCAACATCTGTACTTGATGTTTCAAAACAATTTTATACAAGTTACCAATGACAGTAGCTGTCCTATTTATTTTTCATCGTTCAGAGTTTAATCAATTCGGGAAATGATGATGTAGTACTTATGAATGAAATATTTTCATTATAAAGTTTCTTTTTGCGTCTAATTTTAAGACATATTTACTTACGAGTAACAGACAGTTATATTAATTGATATTTCATGCATTTCATCTGAAAATATACGTTGACACAGTAACGTCTTTCAGTTGCTCTCGGTTAGCGATGTACAATCAGTTATTTCAAAAGCAAAGTGTGATATTTTGACCGGTAACCAAATTGTCTTTTTTTAAGAAGACAAAATGAATGATTCCACCATTTCTCAGCTCCTTCGTCACGTTCTGTCATTTTCAGGCCACACGTCCCGTGAGAACAGCCCAGCCGTAGGCATGACATACATAACACATGGCACTGTCACGGAGGCTTATTTTAGATTGCCCTCCTTGACTGCGAGAAGTTTAACTTTATGTAAATCATATTAATAAATGTATTTTAAAGTTGCTCTAAGGAGTATGTCTTCAACTGTAAGGTGTGAAACCGATAATCCTTTGTTCAGCATGTGTTGTGCAATCTGAATGTGTTGGGGATTTTTGCTTGTGAAACATTTGAAAATGGGTCATACTGAACCAAATCTATTACATTATTACCGTGTAATAACAGCGTTGATGCTGTTAGCCTTTCGCTATGGTAGAAGATTCATTCTAGTATAAACCCGAGAACCCTGGTGTAACGTATTTAAACAGGCATCATTACTGTCGTTGAATGGACAGAAGTGAAAATAAATACATTAACAATTTAATTTCCAATGACTCTAGTTGGACTATTTTCCCAAAATTAAATAATAATAAATTTAAATAGCTGTGTTAAGAATTTAGAATTTGTTATAAAATTGCATTATAGTAAAATACTGTTCAGAGGAAAAAAAAAGGAATGAAAAGATCCCAGTTTAACCACAGAGAGAAAATACACCCTCCAGTTCATGACTGAAAATACATAAAGAGAAAAACTTTTTTTCCCCCTTCAGAATTACTTTTAACCTTACAGGGCAGCCACTGATCAGAGACACCATTTCAGTAATTATCTTAACCATCTTATTGGTTTTTCATTTTACAGACTGAACTTTTTGGCATCCATGAACTTGGTGTTGACTAAATAGCAAGCATACTAACTGAGATCTGGATGCTGTTTTACAACAGCTCCATGACTGATCTGAGGTCAGGGTAAAGGCAAAAGACAGTACATGGTGTCATAATTTAGTCCTAGGTTTGCTGCCATGTGAACATGTGACCTGAAACACACTCCTTCTGGCTTATTTCAGTCTCAAGCTCAGGAGATGTCATAACTGTTTGCTACGGGCAATTCTGAGAATTAATTTTAACTCAAAACTTTGAGTGAAAGAAAAAAAAGTCCCTCACAGTTTTGCTGGGTAACATGGGAAGAAACACAGGCTCCATTAACACAGACATTCACCCTGCAAATTAATACTGCATGGAGAATGATTAGCCCCATTTGGTTAGAAAGCCCCACTGACTTTTTCACTGGACCATGTCAGATACGACTGATGGAACTCAAACAGCGACAACACTATTGATTCACTACTAGTGGTCTGTGTCAAATCCTCAATAAAAAAAGGTTAAAGAACAAGGGCTGAATTGTGGAATTCAAAAATTCAAATGTGCGCATGCAAGCTGTCGATCGAATTGCTTTTCAAAGCCATGAGATTAATTGTCATGTTTCATGGCAGTCAACTTGTCATGAATTGATCACCAATTCTTTGCAAATTAGGTGTATGATACACATTGACATTAATGTGTCATGACTAATTTGGATGTGCTGGACAGCTGACTAAAATGCTTCTTGACCATAATAAAAAGTATGCACACATTCAGAAAAATTACACTCCAAATAATATATCTATATTAAAACAGTTTAATAATACTTGCACAAATCTTTGAAATGATGGGCTAAGCAGAAGATATGACCACAATTGCTTTTAGTTAAATAAGAGAAAGTTCAACCCATTCAAACTCAGAAAACCTACTTTTGGCACTTTACTGTAATGAGCCTGTTTGCACAACTAGGACAGGCTTTTAGTCTTGGGGCACGTCTTTGAGGACAAAACCAAGGTCTTAATGGGGATCCTCTGTGGATGAAGACATTGTCCTACATGAACAAAAAGTTGAGATAATGTGTGTTTAGGGAGCATCTGTGATGTCACTCTTGTGTTTTGAACATTCTGTTTTTCCTGGTACACCACTCAGGGGAGGCCAGTGTGTTTCATCACTGGATCATTATGTTAGCGGACTCATAAACGTGCAAAACGCTGAACACTGTGTAGAGATTTGGGTGATTAAATATAAAACGTATCGACAATCCAGAGCCACATATCCGGTACTTTATGGTTGTTGTTTCTAGCACATATCAGCTGCACTCTCACCTACTCAGGGAACACGACAACAGATTGTTTCTGCTATGCCTACAGGTCATTCTATTGATCACATTTGTATGCATGGTAATAGTCAAGCAATCAATATTTGCACTGAGAAATGTGTTTAAGGTAATCTTGGTCTTTGTTTCCCTGAGGAGTTAAGCAAGAAATGAAGGAAGAACAGGTTAGCAGCCTTCTATTGCAGTCAGTATGTACTGTTATACAAAAAGCAAGTGTTAAGGTAGCAGCCTTCTATTACAGTTGCTAGATGTTAAGTGTTGAAACTTTACCAAGCGTATTCCTGACTGATTAAAAAATATTTTATGGCCTGCATTTAGATGTTATTCAGGAAATCCTGTTTTTCTTTTGGGGTAACAATCTCTGGAATGGTGTGTTCATACAATGACAGAGAAGAAATGCACCTTTTTTAGGTTTATGCAATTGTTATATCATATCATGTATCATGACCCACACCAAGCAGGTACAATCTTCCTGTGACACCCCCCCCCACACACAGCTGTCCACCCTGGAAATGCTGAGTATCATGTCCTATAAATTAGCACTGTTCAAATGACACTAGATACACTGGACAGCTTCGGCCCTTCAGGATCACAGGGGGATTCTGGCTGTTATTAAGCCACAGGCCATAATTTTTCACTAAGTTTTCAGTCTGCATGAGAACCTTATTCTCACTGTGTGTGAGTTACCTCTCTACAGATTCAAAGGAACATGGAGCTACTTCTGTTATATGACACAGTACTGTGGTTTGGTGTGGAGGGCATTATATACAAATCCCTAATGACACAGAAATGTCAAGAGAAAGTGGTCAGTGTGATTAGAAACATATTGTGCTTCATAAATGGAAGGCAGTTCATTAGAAAATGAATGTTTTACAACCTAATATGTTGTAGAAGATACAATTTTCTTCCTTTACTTCACTGTACTCTGATCTCATCTGTAAATCAATGGCTGCAAGTGCCTTCAGACAGGAACAATGAAGGAAGTGGATTTAAGTGGAGGGACACAGGCATAGTTTGACGGTGTGCACCGCAACGTGTCATGGAGGACCATACAGCCAATGAAATGAGCGCCATTCAGCTGAAGGACAGGATTTGTCTTTATGATTTAGGGTTGACGGTTTCGGAGCAGGACAAAAGGTTGTGAGGGAGTCAGTCCCTGTTGAATTTGGGTACATTCCTCTGGGGCAACAGGAAGCGGTTAAAGCAAGAGGGAAAAGGCGGCAGAGTAACTGGGCTGTGATTGGATAGAGATCTGCCAGGCATCAGTCTCGCTGGCAGCTCAGCGCAAAGTGCCAAGTTCATGCTTTATGCACACACACACACACACACACACACACACACACACACACACACACACATGCATTGTAGCTCCACTACCAGCCAGCAACACTCAGTCAGCCCCAGCTGGTTCCCCCCAGATTCCAGCCAGTGGATCACTGGGTCTTGATTAAACAGCTGGCTTTTTGCCACACACTTCACAATGTTCAGAGCCTCTCCTTTGAAATGGCTTCCTTAATTTACCATTGCCTTTATCTACACAATTATATTATATATATTCACATGGCCCTAAGCACTGTATTGTAAACAATGCACTGACAGTAATTATATTTCCATCATTTCAGAAGCAGATTACATTGAATAAGAAGATGATTTCTGCACTTTATTCTTCTCTTCACTCTGGGAATATGTTAGTCTTTCTCAGTATGCTTTCCAAAATGCACATATTTGATATTGGGCTGTGACTGGTCCCCTTAAATATGCCATAACTAAGACATGTGAGGGGATGAATAGATGTCAATACACCTTCTCTGTTCTGTGTTTCTGTACTGTATGTGAGCATGCATTATTTTCTGCACAAATTTCTGCACAAAAAGACTCGTCAAAAAGATTTCTGCACAAAAAGACTTGGTTCAACACGTCTGAATTATTCCTAATGTTACCTGAGCCTGAAGAGGGGAACTCACTTATCATGTGCCATTTCACAATCTGAAGCTTCCAGGCACTGAACATAGATACAGCATTAAAAGAAAAGTTATTGGACCACACTGGGCTGCAACCAAAAACCTCTTGGCGCAGTAAAGGCTGCACATGATCAGGTCATCAGCACTGCACCAGGGGCATCCACATGAGCAAATTGTTAACGTGACAGAGACTTGTGTCACCTGGCTGGATGGTGTCAGGGGTGTACATGGCAGTGGAGCAGAAGGGCAGAGTTCAAAGTGCCCTTGGATGTGTTCAAGAGGATACGGGTGACCGGGTTGGGTGGGGGGGAGGGTGAGGAGTACTAATGGACCATTTTCTGGTCCCTGTGGTCCTGTCACGAGGGGCAGTCGGCATGGTCACCACGCAAGGAAATGGGGCAGGACGAGGAGGCTGGAGGGGGGTGTACTGGGACCTGGCAGCGGGCCACATGTCACGTGTCATGATCGGGGCCTTGCTCTCTCCCCTGTGGCGGCCCGTCGAGTAAAAAGCCTTCTGCTCCACTGACTTGAGGGGCTTGTAAGTTTGCTTAGGATGCATAATTCATGAAGGCGACATCACACCACCCTTGAATAACTTTTCACTTATGGCCGGCTTGATGGAACAGGACGGGACAGCTGGGAGCAACCTCTGAAAGCTGACATTATCACTTGGAGTGTCCGGCAGAAAAGCCTCGCTGTGCACTCACCTCCAGAGCAGTTTGATTGAGATGTCCCAGGAAAAGAGGCACGGCTTTGTCACAAAAGCAACCAAAGCGTAGTTCCTATGTACAGTATCTCTGTGTTGAGAACAAGGCACCTGTAAGGAATGTGTAGCCACGTACATTTCACAGCTGGAAGGAAGGCAAGCATTTTTCTGCTCCATTAGTAGAGTAATATTCCTTCTCTAAAGCCAGCGTAATGTTAACCTGTTACAAGCCCGGGGGCCCGCCACTGTCAGGCAACCAGTTTTAAGCAAGTTGCTAAGTGACACATCACGTTTCCTGTGTGCAGAGAAAGGCCGATTTTGAGCAGATCCTTGTTCTTAATGGGGGTAAGCATGTGCTGTGTAGAACATTTTTCCTTGTACTCGTTACAGAGAACTGGTGCAGCAGGGCCAGAAATGAATACAAAACAGTGGTTCTTATAAAAGTAGGGCTGCCTTGGATCCCTCATACCTGTGGACAGACAGTGATTTTCCTTCAGTCTGAAAGGCTAGTGATAACATTAGCAATGATGTCACAGGACTCTACATTTGCTTGAATAGGCAGAGCTTGGAGATCTGCTTAATGAACACATTAGCGGACTCATATGGTAACACAGTGTACAATCAGTATCCAGCTCTGCATGGATTTCCATGAACGGTACTTGGCCAAGATCTATGAAAGGACACATATGCTGCTGTCACAGCAACACTGCAGAAATATGGGATGGTGCCACCGTGCTTTTAACAGAACCCGAATATCTTTTCCTCATGTGTAGACCATTCAAGCACAGACTGGACCTGGCACACAGCACACTGACAACCTTGCATTGAGAATTCTAGTTGCCATAAACTGCTTTACTGGCAAAGGCATACAGGTCTTTATATGAGCTCATTCTATATAAATGCTGCTGTTGACAGAGAGCTTATGTTTCCCACTAAGGAAAACATTTCTGTCTTGATGTGAGCAATGTTTGGGAGGAGCTGACAATGTCCAGCATCAACCAAAGATGATTGATCTTGACCTTAACCAAATCTGAAGGATGCTGACCATGTGGCACTGACAATGTGATGCTGACAAAGATGCCTGCTTTGGAACAGAACACTCTGAGCAATGTTCTTTGCAGGTAATACATTTGCAGATTTCACTGTTTGTCAGGAGGTGCTTATGAGTTTGAGATAAAATTTTAGTTTTCGCCCTGCTGCAAAGGCGCTGCACAAAGCTGGAGCTAGAAAGATAGTTTCTCACATAGTATGATTTTTCCCGCTTGTACAGTTTGACTTGTACAGTTTTCAGTTCTACACTGCAAGCTCAGAGCCTCATAAACATGCTGAGGGTGCAAGCTGACCTGTAAATAAAAGGTCAAAGGTGCAGACTTCAAAGGCAGAGAACAGATCTATTAAACTGTAAAGTTTTAAAAAACAGCCAGACTTGCACAGAAGCAGAATCAGAACTCTCACTCTGTTTTGCCAAAGCACCCTGCTACCCAAAGGACCTACAGTATGTCTCAAAACACACACACACACACACACACATTATGTATATATATAATATATATATACATATATATATACACACACAATACATTGTGTCAACTGACCTATGGCCAACCGGTTGCTGTTAGCGATTTATTCATAGACCGCCATATTGATTTATTTATACGCGAGGTATACTCCTGAGCGACTGAGCCAAACATTTATCTTTCAGTTAGCGTTTTTTGACAGGCAGTGTGCCGATGTCCTGTTATAGGCTCCAAACTGTGACCAAACAGGCTGTTATTAAATCAAACTAGAGGCGAGGAGCTGAGCCAAACACAGACACATCTCTGTGGCACTTTTCCCAGAGCCCTGCCCATCAGAGGCAAATCAAATATTCTATTACATTATTCTCCAATTTCTGCCCTGTCTTGTGTCAGGCCCTGGGGTTGCATATATTGCCATGGATCCGGAAACATTTTCTCCACCACCATCTGTCTTGATGGCTGGACATATTGGAAATCAAGGCAAGGACGGGCAAACCCTCTCCCCCCACAGCGGCGGTGCAGCCCAGCCAGAGAGTCCTGGAGGACTGCCAGGCCCCCCACCCCATTTGGACAGACACTTCTCTTTTCGCCCAGCCTGTGCTGCTTGATAACGTGGAAAGGACATGGAACATGTCGATGAAGATTCTCATTCATCCAGGTGGATCTGTCTGCAAGCTGAATCGTGTGTGTGTGTTTGTGTGTTTGTTCAATCAGGCTAAAAAAGCTATTTGGATGAGTAGTGAAACATTCCTATTAAGAAGAAGTCCAGTTGACATGAGTCAACTTCCAGACAAAATGGAACATGCTTTCTCTCAAAGAGAAAGAGGCAACTGGAGGAACAGGTAAATAAAAAGGCTGGAAAACAGACAAGTAGACATAAAGATATGGGCTAAAGCAGAGCTTCAACACAAACAACCAACCTGCCTCGTATAATGGAACAGAACAACTGCTTGGATGAGCTATCTGGAACGTACCCTCAAAGTGCCAGGTACACACATTGTTAGGGTACGTACCAAGGAACCTCATTTGAGTTATCAGGAGTGTAAGACATGACTGTAGTTCTCAATACAATAATCTCAATAATATAATCTAACATCAATATCAATACAAATGCAAATAGGCTTTGAGCTCAGACACTCTGTTTTCACACCAGCGTTGGAAACAGTCTAAAAGAGATGGACGTTAAATGTCAACTGCCACTGTCGAGCTCAGTGCAAGCATGTGACATGAAATGATGACAATGGGAATAGTGCTGCTAGAATAAACAAAGCCATTTCTATCTCTCTGCCCTGTCACCTTCAGTCACTCTTCAGGATTGAGTGTCTAACAGGCAAATCACTGCAGGATACCAAGCAAGAAAGGGCGGTGGTTTACCCACAATTTTGCAATTTGTGGACAGTAATTGCCCGGCGCCACAGTGGTCCATGAGGCAACCTGCCAAGGGAAGCCATCTCAAACAGATGGGCAAGGCTGGCACTCTAAAGTGGCAATTGGAACTTGCGCTGCGAAACCTTTAATTTCTTAATTAAGGGAACATTCACTGCTTCTTCTCACGGTTCAGCTGGTAATTACCTAAAACAACCAGTCTGAAGAAAAGAGCACTTAGTGTTGTGTTGACTGACATGTGCTGGCTCAGCAACAGGGCTGAGTAGCAGACTGTACAAATGCAGGCCTCACACTGAGCCTGAGACGGTCTGCGTTGGGTGAGACACTAATTGCACTGGAACTGCAGGAAATCCTTCAGCTTCCTACTGACACCCATGCAAAAACTCTCATCCACTTTGAAGCATTTCTCTAAATTTGACACATCTTCTGCTGCTCTTCACAACTAGGCAGATCAACCATGTGTTTATTTTAAGGCCAAAAAGTTGGCGAGAAGCTATGGTAGCAGTGAAGCGCGGTCCCGTCGGCTCGAGTCTGTATCACAATGACACAGCGTACCGCCAAACAGCTGACGTGGCTGTTGGAACCAATGGCAAAGGTGACGTGATGGGGAAACGGAGAAAGGTCGTCGGAGAACAGTCCGGAAGCGGGCTTCCATTACACGAGGCTGACAGATCACCGAGCTGCGAACGCCTGGAACCTTTGAAGTGCAGGTCACAGGAAACCCACAAGCTGAAATTACTTGCCCGAACAGAGCCTGGACGACCTTCCATTTTGAGCCTGCTCGAGTTCACTTGCTGGGGCTGTGTGCTGCGCTCAGATACGGGCGGCTGTGAGGGCCGGCTGCCCTGCACGGGCTGGGCGCGCTGTCAGGTTCTGGATGATTAATTTCTGTAACGTCAAACACTGAGCTCTCCAGAACACCTGCCTGTGGGGATGGAACTAGATCCTCAGCCAGCACTCCTCCTCCTCCCTGTGAGGGATTAGCCTGCCCTTCTCCCTCTCTCTCGGCCACTGAAGGTAATGTCTCAGTACGCAGGGCCAGAGTGACTCACCCTACTCATCCCTCGAAAGGCTGCCCCTGTCCTTTACAGCAGATTTCACAAACGAGCCAAACCTATCCTGACTGTTTGTCAACCTTTACAGAGCTGAAGATGGAATTTTTCAGTTACGGAGCGGCTTCAGGGTGGTAATGTGTTCTGGGATTGAGGGCTAACATTGCAAGAAATTACATTCATGGTATCGTGTACCATGCTGTGCTGGAGAAGACTGTCCTTTTACCCTTTTATTTTCTTGGTCGGAGTGAGGGAAACAGAATATCGTGACACCCCTGTCTTCCAAAGGCTGTTGATAGAATGTTAATTAGTGCTGAACCACTTGAATTATTCATGCATCTTAATTAGCAAGATTTTTCCATTAGTGTTCTCCCGCGGACTGGGAATTTTACTTCCGTCTCAATTCGGCCCAGACTATCCATTCAGAACCTGTGGAAAAGAGTAATGAAACATTGAAAGCGTAAACAACTAAATGGTACAAGTGGAGCGCCCGTCACATAAACAAGAAAAAGAAAAAGTAACGGGAAAAGTGTAAGCAGCATAAAGCCTGCACTCACGTATTTTCTTCTATATTTGTGATTGCAAAGCGTTTCTTTTGTCCTCATGAATTTTCTCAGATCATGTTGAGATATGGAACTAAAGCCTTGAAATACTTGCATGATGGTGTAACTACACAAAAAGAAAAATTTAAAAATGCTTTCTGAAGGGGCTTCTTCTGACTCTGGGACAGATGGAAAATCGATTACGGACAACCTGTTAGGAAAAAGTGGCGCAATTTACGAAAGCAGTGCTTTACTGATATCGGGGTCACTCAGCCTCAGCCTCAGGCTATAAGAACAGGCAATAGACTGGAAATATGCAAAGCAGGACATGCAGGAGTGGATTATATTATCACTCGGACATGCCGCTTTAGGTAGACATACATCAGCACGTTCACAAGAAGCAGCATCCATCTGTTCCACTGTTAGCAGCAAAATTAGGTGCTTAATGTAGCATATTTGTTTAAGTAATTGGAGAATAATTAATACCCTGGAATTTTACCACCTTTGTGGGACCAACTCGAACAGGTGCAGCAGGTATGAGAACCAGTGTTTCTACACACACAAAAAATTGACTATTTTAGTCACACTCCCTCCTGTCACGTCAAGAAACAAATTTTGGATTTTCTGACATGAGAAGTGCTTTGACTAGACCAATGGAGACTCTTTCTTACAGGGTGGTTGCAGTCATAAGCAAGCATAGCGAGTATGTACATGCAAGTTGTATGGGTAATAAAGCTGAATCTCTTAAGCAAGCATAACTAGTATCTTTAACCTCACTGGCCACTTGTTTGTATTGGCTGATACACTAAAAATGACTCTGGGCATGGTCTGAGCAGAAAGACCTTAAACAGGGCTTCCAACTAAGATTAAGCCACTGTTTTTATACACAGTTAATGTAATATCTTCTGCCAGGCAAAGGGTGCCGAGCTCTGAACAGATGTACGAATGGTACATAACACAACCGCAGTTGAAGTGTATCACGTCCACACATGAATGTGCGTCACACGCTGCCATGAAGAGCTCCTCGTCTGCTCTCCACGGGGATGGCAAAGCACACAAGTGGATGGCACCAGCTGGAATTTCACTCAGCAGCCCACATTAGCTTAGCATAAAGCATTACTACTGTGTTCTGACAGAGCACCCTGTGCTGATCACAGTGCTCACACAGCATGCACGTGAACAGCACCCTGCAGCCTCACCTGATAGGGTGAACACACGCTGTTCCTTCACATGTTCCTTCTGGAAAAAACTGATGTACAGGTGTACCTCAAAGTTTCACACTCTTAGGCTGAAGTCCTTCAAACTTGTTTTCTCACAATTTCACACATTTCTTTTCACCCTAAATTTGTTAGGATATCTATTTGAATCTTAATAAGAATTGGCTGTTTTTATTTACTAAGTCTGACTTGTAGTGGGCGATGGCATGGTGGTTAGCTGTGTTGCCTTGTACCTCCAGGCCTGGGGTTTGAGTCCCGCCTTGGGTCTGTGGGTGTGGAGTTTGCATGTTCTTCCTGTGCTTGGCAGATTTTTGCTGGTTTTCTACCACCATCCAAAGACATATAAATTAGGTTGATTGGTGTCTCTAAATTGACTGTAGTATGGGTGCCCTGTGGTGGGCTGGTGCCCTGCCCTGTACCTCCTGGGATGGGCTCCATGCTTCCTGTGACCCTGAATTGGACAAGCGGTATAGAGGATGGATGGACTTTTACTGGGATAAGAGTTTACATGCACTTAGTATTCGGTGCCATTGCATTTTGTTGTTTAACTTGAATGAAACACTTAGGGTGGCGCCTTACAAGCTTCTTACAATAAGCTGCTGCTGGAATTTTTGCCTATTCCTCTTGACAAAACTGGCTGGTGTGACTGAATTTTTCACTCAACTGGTTCCCAAACAGACTAATTAACCACGGCAATCAGGCACTCCACTCAGATGAGCAGGATAGCAAAAGCCTTCTGCAAAACTGCTAAAAAAAGCTAATATTTTATTTAAACTTGGTACCACCTGCAATTTTAGTAGAAAGCATGTTTCTATTTAAATGAATACAGTTCAAAATGAACAATAACGTAACATAACATTAAAGGAGTTCTAGACCGACAAGTATCTTTGTGCAGTAAAATGCAGGATAATGTTTTATGATGGAATACACAAGTAACACAGTTTCTTTGTCATATAAAGCGTCTATTAGGTAATTATGACACCTGGTTTCAACTGCATTTTCTCAAGCATGAATGTGCACTGATTGTGCAGCTTCATACAGTTCAATGGGAAATACTAGGTTATAAACATGCCACTATTCTCCCTGTTGGGGTCCTGCTCTTAAGTGTGATACAGTCAGATGGGCCTGAAACATAACTGTGAGGATTTAATAGTGATCTGACATCATTGCTATTTGTGTCACAGGAAAGAAATAATTGCTTTAATCAGTGGAGCTTTAGGTGAAAAGGCAAACAGGTGCCACTACATTCCAAGGTGTTCAGAACCGAGCCCACATGAATAAGGTTTGCACCTCATTGCACTGTTAACAGCCTGTGTTCTTTGACTTGCTGGATAGTCCAAAGACCATATTCTGTGCTGTGGAACCCTACAGGAATACCTGTGGCGTGCTTTACTGAAAGCCTGACCTTGGAGGTCAAGGGGTGCGGAAAAGCAGTATGGGAGAGATCAAGGGCTAGGAAAACTCCACCTTGAGTTCCTATGGAAACCCGACAAGTGACTGTAACAGGTTTCTCGAGGAAACGGCAAATGATACCTCAATGCTAGCATCAAAAACAGTACACAGCAACTGTCTGCTAACCCAGATACAGGTTCATTTGTCACTAGTTCTACATTATAATAAATGTGTAAGCAACAATATAGCCTATAAATAAAAATGGCTTAGAGAAACCCCACAACAATTTATCCTCCTCTGTAACTCATTACACAGGGTAAATACCTTAAATAATGCATCTGAGATTTAGACAAAGTCTGCTAATTTCTCAGTCCTAAATCAGTCCCTAGCAACAGCTCCGACAATACTGAGTGACACAGAAAACACAGTTTTAAGGTACTGTAAGAATGGTCAGAAAAAAATACTGTTGTATTTTGCTGTGAAACGTAATATATATTTTTATTCCCTAGGGATGATAAGCTGTGACAAACCATATCTTTTCATCTGTGTTCTCACAGCTGGAGGACTGTGTTGTCTGTTTGTGTGTCTGTCGTGTGTCTTTCTGTGTATCCGTGTTGTTGTTGGAAGTCTGTGTATCCGTGTTGTTGTTGGAGGTCTGTGTGTCTGTGTTGTTGTTGGAGGTCTGTGTGTCTGTGTTGTTGTTGGAGGTCTGTGTGTCTGTGTTGTTGTTAGAAGTACAGCGTGTCTGTTTGTCTGTGTGTCTCTGTTACATCCGGCTCAGGGAGCCATGACTTACCACCAGTTGGCCTACAGTACCTTGGTATTTTTAACCATGGCATGAGTCACACAAGACAATCATCTGTCAGCCGTTACTTAAGGATCACAGCCAGGTCTATGTGTGCATGAAACAGACAGAGAATGACTATGACTTTCCCTACTCGCCTTTCTGTGAGCAGGTAGCCAGTTTAACACATTACACAAGGACACAACAGTGTGTACTAGGGAGAACATGAAGGAAAGACAGAACAAGGCTAATTTTATCAACACTTTAGTTTTGGTTGTTATTACAGTTTCACAGTACAGCAAGTGAATGCAGCATGTGATAACCGTGTGTTCTGACTGCTGAATGCTCCTTGATTTCTGATCTTAATGACTGTATATTAAAGATCGCCTTGTTTGGATACGCCTGTCTAACCCTGTGTACATCAGATACCAACACTGACTTCATAATCACAATAAATGTTAATTAATGTGGTTGTGTTTACATTACACGCAAATATACATCATGCAAAAACAGTGCAGAATAAGTATATTCTATTTTCAAAAAAATTATGAACGAAAAACAATTTCCATCCTTTATGCCTTTATATAAGATTTTTTTCCCCCAAAATGTAGAATCAGATCAAAGTACCTAAAACACAGCTATGAGCAGTTTGTATATCTATGAAAAACAAATGTCTAGATAAAAGTCTTCAATTTCACCACATTTTCCAGAGGCAGTGTTTGAAATTTTCAAAAAACACATAATGCCACTAACACAGCCTTGGCAGGATTTACATGAGGTATGGTATCAAAAGATCTTTTTTCTCTGCAGCCATTACAGAGAGGAAGAGGAGCGATGAAGGTGGTCCAGATGTTCACACGCTTGCTACAGGGTAAATGAAAATGTTTTGGAGCTGTCAGATGAAATGGAATGTACGAAGTAGATACATCAGAGACTGTGCTTCACATTTTGAACACGTGTAAATCTGCGCATCTCCATTTGTGAGCATGTGGGGGGGGGGGTAGTTCAGTATTTTTTCTGCAGTTAAAAGTCATATACAACCCAAAGATATAGGAGCGAACTTGAAAGAAATTTACTGGGAGGGAAGAGGGCCCACATAAAGCAGAGTTTGAACCGCATTAGCTTGCATAATTTAAGGTTAATGAGAAAACAACTGCGCACGAATATCAAATATCGCCTGATTTGGCTATTCCTGACACGGCTCCCTTCATTAAAGAGGCATCAGGCTCTGCTTTTAATGATTAGTGAAATCATTAAATTTTCAGCACATTATTATATCACATTCCAACCATTTCATTTTCAAAGAGATGTTCAATTTCATTAGCTCAGAAGCAAACGTGGTGCTACATCGCTCCCAATAAAGCTCCTCTGCCATGGATCCAATTACTTTCTATTAAGATTTGGGGAAAAAAAACTGCAACCTGCATCAAAACCCATAAAGGACTACGTGAACATGGTTTTCACAGAGATGTGCAGCTGCCTTCACGGCACTGGCTCATGGAATGCTGGATTCTCGGTGTTCTGCGAGCTGGTGCTGCCAGAGTGAAAACCATGTGTTGTGAAGTCCTTCAGCAATTTGCAAGTTTTTCTCGTTTGAGGCAGAGATCATGTCTACTGACAGGTGAGACATGGGCAAAATCTACGGACTTAAATTTCAGTTTAAAATTGGCCTAATATTCCAAGCTTTGAACACATAAATAATTAGAACCTTTTGGGTTTAGAAACACAAAAGACAGATGAGTCCATGAAGCAGATGAACTTGGCTTTTGTAAAATATTTATTGGTCCACAATGCAAGGTAATCATTGGCTACTCTGGGCTCCAGTCTTTTCACATATTTGCATAGTCTCTGCCAGTAAAAGACATTGTAAGTCAGAGAAATATTTCATTTTATTGTGAGAATAACAAAGACAAAAGTACAGGGTGCCACCCACCCTATTAAGGCTCAGTAGTCTAACATTATGCCATTGCGGTTTTTTTCTGATAAACACAACGTTTTGCATCAAACTAATATAAGATGAGAGGTATATACAGTATATAGTGGAAGTGTACCAAAACAGTATATATATACACACACACACACACACACGCTGCTGCTGCCTGTTGTGTTTAGGATAAACAGAGGTACCTGCGTCCCAACCGCATGGGCAAGCGGATAGCATTTACCTGTAATATAGGCTCCTGTAATTGGGAAGAAAAACTGTGTGCCCTCTCATGACCTCTGCCAAATGCCACAAATAGAGCTGCCTGTCACTGGTGTATTTGCATAGGGGGAGGGGAAGGGGCCTCAATACAAAAGCAATGGTTTGAGAGATGAGATTTTAATCTGAGACAAGTAGATGAGTTTTTGACCCCTGCTGCACACATAAAACAAACCTGGACAAGGTTTTGTGGCTGGAAGAGTGCCAGTTGCCTCCATGTGGATTGTCATTGTGCTTTCATTAACTGCCTCAATATCCTGCATGGTTAATACCTTAAGAAAATTGTTCCTTCAAAAGGCTAGCATTCTGCAAATGTGCTTTATGAAACCTAATCGGAACAGCGATGGATACCTCAGAGGGGAGAAATTATTTTTTGAATGCAGCCTTTCGAGAGGTTAGACACACATTCAGCTTGTTTTAGCCTTACCTGACCTGTATAATGGAGCAGTTTAGAAGTGGAAGTCTTTGAAATGTATTCTGGAAGTAAGTAATCTTCTCATTTTAGATGGCAGGCCTTGTTCTCATACTTCAGATTGGGAAGGGTCAGACAATCAGAGCTAACAGTCCTCCATGCTGCGTACATGTAAAGCATGGTCAACAGACTGCCTTTTTGCCCCCCTTTCTCATAACGCAAGAGCACATTACACATATGTTCAGATGTTGGTGTGTGACGGTGCCAGCATAATAAGATGCCATGTGAAAAATGTGAGGGGAGTTCTCTGAGGTCCTTGTGGACCTCTGTCTTTGCTGCTAATAGATTAATCAATGGCTTGGCAGTGTCAATGCAATAGTTTAATCCTCTTTCACTGCTTCTCAAGATGACAGGTGACAGCAGGCATTTAACAGGCTCATACACAACAGATCTGTATGTTTTTTTCTTTTTTTGTCCCACGGTACGACGGCGTTTTACGGCCAGTATAAAAAAACACCACGGCAACACATGCGTTTGTGTTGTAATAGAGCATTAATGCAAAATACACGCGCACACCCACCGCTGTCAAAGCAATGCACACGAGTGATGCCATTCATGAACTGCGCCAAAATTGATCATCTTCACTCAAACACACTACATCACATTTACAGCCCTGCTCGCCTCAGTACAGAAGTAGTTTATTTCGTCGTAGAAATCGCCGCCGACAGGCTCCTATCTTGCGCGCGGCAGCAGATTCACAGATGCGCTCCCAGCGCTGCCTCGGCTGCCGCAGCGATATTTGATGTCAACGGCACTTGACACTTGTACCGAACGGAAAAGCAGGACGGGTTCAAGTTAATATTAACAGCAGGGGAAAGTCACCTTCAACCCTAAATCATGTGATTACTGTATACAGGTGCCTATAAACAGACCACAGAATACAATCAGGATTTAAATCTCGGAAAAAAGGTCACCGTTAGTGTTATTTACAATTTAGACAGCTATATAAACCAGGCTTTATTTGCCCCTACTTCTTTGTATTAATGGCGATGTAAAAATGTGTAGTCCTTAGTTAAACCCGCACCAGTCACATACGTTATACTGTATAATATATCAGTTTTCATTAGAACAAAGAGAACCATCACATACGTACGGCACAGTATGGAAACAAAGAAGCGAGCACAAACACGATTATATTACCATACAGATAAAGGGTGTAAAATACAAAAAGGACAAAAGAAGCGCTTTGAACAGCCTACGTGCTTTTGATATCCTCTAAGACGTTTTGCTCTAATGACTCAAAGCATGAAACTCTGAGGAGCGCAGCGTGTGATTCAGGTGTGCGAAGCAGCCGGCGCGTCACTGGTGTACACGCTGCGAACTCCTCCAGGAAGCGGCAGCATCTCATTATCAGGCCGTTTTAAACAAAACGATGCTGCTCGTGGTTCTGTTTTAATTAGGAAGTCTTTCCGAGGTCACATGAAATGAGATTTTAATTAGTGTCTGCCATCAGTATATTTCCCGTTTATTGAAAGACCTCTCTCCTGATACTTCTTTGCTGTTAATTGGAAGAGAGCGGACCGCATACACACACGCACTCAAAAATGCAGCATTCATCAAATTCATTAGAAAACTAAAAATTTTTATACATGAAGGCAGATTGTTTGAAAAGGACACTAACTCAGCATTTTTCAGTTCATAAAAATATAATTATCAACCTTCATTAAGATACATTTTTAAAAAAACAAATCAACATATTACCTTAACAATGCATTGAGGAAAGGTGGATGCAATGAAACTGGGAAGTGAAAATGTTGGTCCAGACTCCAGAGTCCAGATGATGACTGCTGTCCTCCTCTTCAGTTTTACAATAGCTCCCTTCTTAGCTCAATTTCTCCTTAACTTGGTAAAGAAGATAATTCGAATTGATTTTCAAGTCTTTCAATTACCAGCAATCTTTTACACTTTTTGTAGCCCAGGAGACAAACAATTGATTTTTCTCTTTTTTTGACCATTGACAAATGAATAGAAATAAAATAAAAATCACGTTCCTTTACACTTTCCATGAATATTTTACTTGACCTATACAGTGAAATTTCAAAGGGAAGGAAAACAGCCACTGGTTGCTTTTTCAGATCAGCCTCCAAGAGCATTCTCAGGGTCAACAACCTTCCTGATGATATTGGGGGGAAAAATACAAGAGGGAGCTAATAAGCAACAAAAAACCAAGATTTGTGCTTATGTGTGTGTAGAAGTACACTGCAAAACACACCATAGACTTCCTCTCTATCCGCTCCATGCTGTGAAAGAGTTCAGCATACTTGCACCCATACAAGAAACTGCATGCAATAAAATTACTGCTTTTTAAGATCCAGTTTTTGATACTTGCAAATTACAATGTAAACAAACAATCTATTTTCAGCAACCATGTTGACCATACCATCTGACATGTGGGATGGGAAAGTGGGAGGAGCACGGGGGGGGGGTTTATGGAGTTACTACAGGGCAGAATGCAAAGACGCATAAAATAAAGAGGCTATTACCATCAACTGGACAAACTTCCTAAAACCTTTCAAATGCTGAAGTGGACAATTAAGTGAATAAACAAACACGGACTACAAAGAGTGATGGGTGTAGTCCTTGAATCATCATTCAGTTTAACTAAGACGCCTGAGCCAGAGTTACCCTTTAACAGTGTCTCTGGGCTAATATTTGCAGCTCTCCACCATAAGTAGTGACCAAGATAAAAGCAGGAGGCAAATGATTTAATACACAGTAACCTCTAGTGCTATGGCCTCATCTATATTTATATGATATCGCCGCACTAATTTTGATGAGTATATGGGCACAATTTATGAACGACCTCTACTAAATTCTGAATTAAACTATGTCAGTGCATGAACAACCTTTAATTTCAAGGGCCCAGTCCATCAGCCCGCGTATTTCCGAGACTGCACGAAGACCATGAAATAAGCAATTATTGAACTATCTATCTTATTTAAATGGTTACTGCGCGGCCATAGAGCATGGGTGGAACATTAAATTCGTTGCTTATAACTAGCCAGAAAGAATATACCTTATTTTGCAAATAAGATGCCTGTGACACGTTATTTGTTGGAAACACTCTCATTCTGGGATGAGGATGAGGTGGGGGATACTGTTGCCTTGAAAATGTTAGTCACGGTGGACAAGTCCTGTTACCTTCATTCTCCTGTCCCCCTTCCCTGGAGAGGAGGCGAGGTCTTTTGACAAAAGGATCAGATGTGGACCCATTCCTGTGGAACAGTGTCGGGATGGGCGGAGGACGGGGGTGGTTAGCGGGCACAGCACAAGCTCAGAGCACTTGATCCTTCAGGGCGCCATTCCCAGATCCTGTGACACATCATCCATCAAAAGCTGAATTTCTCCGCAGGAGTGGTAGTGGCGGGCAGGTTGCCAGTGCTCCCACCTCTTAGATTCCCCCCCCCCCCTCCAGTCCACCCCCCACTGCTCAAAAAATACCTACCTAAACCCAGCACACGTTTACACATCAGATATAAGAGCTTGTGGTTATCTGACAATGTTAACCACAGCAAACTACAGCCTTTATGGTTGTTGTGAACCGGAACAGTTGGGGCTGAATGTCCCAATTGTGTCTGACACCCAGAAGTACATTCCTCTGAACACCCAACTTTATGTGTACTGTATATTAATGGAGAATTACGATATCTCGACCAAAAATAAAGCCGATTAAAACCAACATTTTGGAAGCAGTACCTAATTTTTGGTATCATATATTCAGAAATTCGACTACATATACAATTGTGAAATCCAGTTTGGAAAACTGCCATTTTGAAATTGTCAACAGAATACACAAAGCAAAAATTTCCAATATTACTAAAATACACATTTTTGTTCACAAAGTGAATAAAATAAAAACCTGCAAGTAGGTATCCCCATGTTTAATATGATGACTGCAAAAACAACATAAAACGTAACTTGTGTTCATGGACAATTTATGTAAAAATGAATGAAGGCCTCAAGTCACTAAATATGAATCTTTTAAAAAAAAAAACTCATGCATTTGTTCCCTGGTACATTAACCATGTGACACACAAACATCATTTGATTTCCTGAGAGAGAATAAAATAGCTTGACACAAATGAAAAGGAAATTTTCCTAAATGTGGTACTGAAAACATTCTGATATTTTATTTTCTCCTAGAGGTCAAACACATTTATATCTCAGATCCTTCTTTCTTTACATACATAACACCACAAAAATCCTACACAGTATTAAGAGAAAACATTGCACAGGTTTAATTAGTCCTTTTAGAACTAAACCATGGGCATTTTGACATCACAATGTTTAGGATAAAATGAGCACCTAGCAATAGATACAGAACTTTAAAATGACTCATAAAACTACTACTAAAACCGAGTATGTGGGCTTTCAAAAGATGCATCACTGCCTCTCTGGGAAAAATGACACCATTTAATGAAGATATCACCTTATGATTAAATCATTAAGGCATCAACACAATACATGTGTTTTCTTAAGGCAAGAGACAGCAGTGATATGACAAAGTACATTCGCATGACTAAAGACTATGTTTTTTTTTTTTTTATTTTGACACAACTTTTGTACATAATGTGCAGGTCACACAGAAAAATCAGGTAAATATAATTCTGTTATTTCGTATTTCTATCACAGTGACAAAAAAGGCATTTTTCTTCACAAAACGAGTTCATGGTTGGGGCCATATTACGCCTGCTTACACCGTTTTAAAAAAACATGCATAGATTTTTTTTGCCAAATACCTGGAATGCTTTTCATATTAGAATAAAAAGTTCAGCAGTGACAAAAAACGTCTTTCCCAAGGGGGGAAAAAAAACAACTTTCTTTTTGTTAGCCTAATGTCTGACATGAAACCAAAAATTATTTCAGTATTCAACACATTGTGACGGAGTTCAATGTCTTCTTCATAATCAGATGCTGGATTCTGTAGAGGTAGGTGGGGCACTCGAACCAGGAAGCAGGAAGTCACTTCGTGGCAATGCTTGCCACGGCCTTCTTGGCTGCGTCATCCAGGTCATTGGCTGCCAAGATGGGAAGTCCGCTTTCAGTCAGGATTCGTTTAGCCTCTTGCACGTTGGTCCCTGGGGTCAAGTGTACAACAAGAACATTAGCATCTGATCAAATGGCAGGATTGGAGCTAGAACATTGCTTAAAGGGGCACAGCTAAGACATGGCTGAAGCTGCGTTATAGTTGAATAGGGGCAGAGCTAAGTAATGGCTGAAGAATGAAAGAGTTGGGACACAGCTGAACAGGGTGCAGTGCCCATGTGGTTAAACAGGGCAGAGCGCCCGCACGGTTAAACAGGGCACAGCGCACACACGGTTAAACAGGGCGGAGCTATGACACAGCTGAACAGGGTGCAGCGCCCACACGGTTAAACAGGGCGGAGCTATGACACAGCTAAACAGGGTGCAGCGCCCACGCGGTAAACAAGGCGGAGCTATGACACAGCTAAACAGGGTGCAGCGCCCACACGGTTAAACAGGGCGGAGCTATGACACAGCTAAACAGGGTGCAGCGCCCACACGGTTAAACAGGGCGGAGCTATGACACAGCCAAACAGGGTGCAGCGCCCACACAGTTAAACAGGGCAGAGCTATGACACAGCTAAACAAGGGCAGTGCCAGTACATGGTTAAAAGGGCCAAAAAACCAGCCCACACTGCATTGCCAGTCAATGCATTTGTCCTTTTATAAACCCTATTATTCCAACGGATTGTCTCTAATGGGAGATTAAAACACTGAAGTTCAATGCGCTCTGAAGAATTATCCACATTGCACATCTTGTTTTACTTTAACCCATTTTGAGTCATCTCAACAACCACATGAAAGAAGACATCTGGCCAAATGAAACTCACTCTTTCACAATGTGGCATGTGAACTAAATGCACATAAAATATCAGTTGTGGGGACTCTTCCCCAGCTACTTGACCACAACAAGTTTTACATTCAATTTAATAGATAAATCCGGTGGCATAAATCACAGGGCTCTGGGTTGTAAGGGACTCAAGTGCTTTTGCTGCCAATGTACAGGGCTGTGACACAATTAGCAGTCGCTAAGCTGACTCTCTGTAATTAAAGTGTGCGTGACGCTGTCCTTGCTTCTCAAAAGTGTTGAGGCGATGTCAACACGCTCCCTAAGCTATCCTCACGTCACCCTCAGTGCCCAGGAACCCACCTGCCACATAAACCCAGGCATACTTTAATGCTGTTCGTGTAGAGAAAGACAGCTGGACAACTAGGGAACAGATCAGCAGCTGCACCTTCCAGAAGCTAAACAGCCATGTGGATAAACAGGTAAAATAATTTAGAGGCAATGCAAGTGCATTAAGGCGCCTTCTAAGCAATTAAACACTATGTCACATTTGATACATCAAATGCGTCAAATATATCTAATTAGATGCTTGGCTCATTTTATTCTGACCAAGCCCATTAAGCAAACGTGGAAGGGGGGAAAACTGGTTTAAATATGCACATAAAAAAAAAATCCACGACATCAAAAGAAAGTCTTTGCACTATGGTCAGTGGTGTGCACAGAATGGCAAACATCGAGTTATTTTGACATTTGGCATCAATATGCAGAATGTCTGGTAATGGAACATGTGTGACCCGACATGGAGGGCTTTCCACAATAACAGAACTGCCACGCAACACGGGAAACACGGATGTATATATTACAAGCTGAAGGGATTTAAAAAAAAATAGGAGCTCACAGAACCAGAAAGAAAGCACTCATATGGGGTTGAAGTCAATGCCACGATTTGACGGCAGGAAACAGGACATGGTAAAGCAGCATTCCACATGCTCATTTCTCCATATTGATGAATGCCATCTTCCCATTGAGAGCGATTCAGAAGGAGCACACTTCAGAGACATCAATCGCTCAAATGAAGACACTCTACCCAAATCACAATAATGAATAAATAATGCCAGCGAAGCCTGCTTTTGGTGGCACCATCGAACAGGCGCGAATATGCCAGCAGTGCCTGCCTCCATAGCCCAAGAGATTTATTGGTACAGTGTACCTGGAGTGGGGGTAGGGCTTCCTCTGTAAGCGGGACCCCATAGTGCCCTACAAGGAGAGCGATGTGGAGATAACCGTTCTGCTACCCAGCAACATGGCGGTCAGTCACATGTGCTGTGTGGCATTGGGGGGGGATCCTCCAGTGTGGCATGGCACGTTCTCCCGCTTGCATGGACTTTAACAGGGTCACACTCCCTTAAACAGGGCTGCCAGATGCATGCTGTGTGTTTTTACTCAGCCCTGACATGTACCGATTATACTCGAACAACAGATTGATGTGTTCTGACGGCACACAGAAAAAGACACAGATCGCAGCGTTGAGGGATAACACCCTACTTCTCTGCAAGGCCACAGCTCCTGAGTGATTACCAGCTCTTACTACCACCATAGTGAAATTAAGACGATAGCTGAGATCTTTGGAGATCTCAGGCACTGATCAATACACGTTTCCCTACAAATTCCATTACTATGTTACTGCTTTAGTTGCTAGCCTACTATATCATAGTTTTGCATTTGTTCGTCTGAATCCATAAGGATTTTGAACACGTTCCTAGCAGTGAGCAGTAACTATTAATTGTTTAATTTAATTAACATGGCAGAAAAGATAAAGGCTGAATACAAAAAGGTTTTACTTTCCATAATCGTGTAAAAATTAATCTCAATTTTAGAAAAATGTGTTTTCAATTTCTTTACATATATTTACAGTGCAGTTAATTAACTGACTAATAACAATATTCCCAAGAAGAAAATATAAATAAATAAATATCATGTGTACACCACAGCATTAGTGCTAATCTAATTTCTCATTAAGAAAGACTGGATAATGACTTCATACAACAAACACAGGGAGATAACCGTAAGACAAATGTGTACCTCAGAGAACTGCCTTATCTCCTACTCATCTGTGATGGCCGGCTGTCCTGGCCCATGTGAAACTGGCAGCCTGGTGGGCTTCAACCCAAGTGAAAAACAGAGGCAAGAGAGCGAGAGACAGAGACTGAGAGAGCGAGTGATGTGTGAGTGAGAGAGAGGAGAGAGAGACTGAGACAAAGTGTGGTGTGTGTGAGAAAGAAATAGAGAGAGAGGAGAGAGAGACTGAGACAAAGTCAGAAAGTGTGTCTGAGAGAGAGAGAGAGAGAGAGAGAGAGAGAGAGAGAGAGAGAGAGAGAGAGAGAGAGAGAGATCTCATCCCCAACACGAGTGAACAGTCTGGTGACAGAGATATACACACCACTCTCCGCACACACTCTGCTCACC
>JABJVR010028685.1:0-15865 GCA_025773905.1 Chitala chitala
CCACAGTCCAAAGACATGCAGGTTAGGTTGATTGGTGTGTCCAAATTGCCCATAGTGTGTGCCCTGTGGTGGGTTGGTGCCCTGCCCTGGGTGTCCCCTGCCATGTGCTCTGGGATGGGCTCCAGGTTTCCCCTCACCAGGAATAAGCGGTTAAGATAATGGATGGTATAAATGTTTGAATTGTCTTTTTTGATGTGCTTTTTCCCCATCAACAGATTATAAAGACCATTAATATTCATTTAGTAATATTAAATTCTGATAATGACATGAGTTGTGATGTTTATTTACCAAATCCAAATCACAGCCCAAAGCCAATACCAAAAGCCAGTAAGTCAAGATCAGGAGGCAGGAGGTCAAGCTATGGGGAATAAGGAATAGCAAACTTTATAGAGACGAGTACAAGAAAGAAACAGTGCAGCATAAGTGTACACGAAACAAAAACAGTTCAGCAAGCCACTGCTCAGGTGCACAAAACAAAGACAGTTCAGCAAGCCACTGCTCAGGTGCACAAAACAAAGACAGTTCAGCAAGCCACTGCTCAGGTAAACACACACACAACACCTCACAGGAGTCAGATGACACAGAGGTTGTCACCAAACAGGAAATAAGAAGCAGGTGGGCTACATGAGTGATAATTGAATGAGAAAGCATTTTATTTAGTGATTGTGACATTAAGTGGATTATAACTGTCATTTTTTATAGCCAGCAATTACCAATAGTTGTTGGCAATTTCTCGACATGCTGATATTACTGTTTGGCAAAAGGCAGAACTGATGTACTGTTAAAATATCTGGTTTTAAACTTAGTGCTCATTTACTTATTGTCCAACTGCTTATCTTCTACAGGGCTGCAGGTGGCCTGGAGCCCATCTCAGGAAGCCTAGGGCTGAAGGCAGGGTGCACTGTGGAACGGGTGCCAACCCACTGCAGGGCACACACTCAAACACTGTAAAGGCAATTTATATCAACCATTCTGCCAGACTTGCATGTGTTTAAACTGTGAAAGGAAAGCCAGATAACCCAGAGGAGATCCACACATACAAGGAAAGAATACTCACACACACACACGCACACACACACACACAAGTGTGATGCAATACTGCTAGCTATTGACTTGGTGTTGATACGGAACCTAATAGGTATAGTCTCAGCCATTTTATACTGGCGATATGACAGTTACACCTTCACGAGAGCAGAAGTTGTTTTAGCAATCCATAGGACAGTGGCATTGGTTATTTGATATCTTAGAATATTTAATTGAGTAGTTGTATCCCATTTGAAGGATTAAATGTTGCATTGATGATAATTACATGTACACACACTCTACAACTGTAGTCAGTGATTAAAATTAATATCAATTGATATTCCTGTTGCACATCTCCTGCTATTAGACAGTCAAGAAAATAAAAAACTCAGACCTTTCCGTTTTGATCTGAGATGCGTCCTAATAGCCTTTAGTTGGTGTGTAAATAGCAGGGAAGTGACAGAGATATGCCGAGCTTTTGTAATGCAGTCAGTTCATTGACGCCAAAGAGTTCAGAGTTAATCAAGGGTTTAAGTGCGCATTAAATACTGTTTGTCTACTGTAACTGACTTCTCTCCTGGTACTCTATTATTTTCATCTTCAAATACTACAAAGGCTTCCCTCAAAGAGTCCATAAAATCACTGTTGTGAGAAGATTGTCACCAGTGCTTTGCAGGCAAGAACAGGCTTTCTGCTAGTTTCTGAGAGGAAATGAAATGAACAGCGTCTACCCTGTATGTTCTAAAAGAAACGTGATTAATCGGGCTTTCACAGCACGTATGTGCATGTGCTCAACTGCTGCTTGTGAATGTTGTTATTTTTTTATGAAAGGTTGTGTAGTGTCTAAGCATGTCAGTCATGCATTATTATTTTATTTTAGTGTGGTGGTCACACACATAACACATCAAATTGAACAGTGGAAGCTTCACTGAATGCTTCACACTTCACTAGAAAACAAGGATGGTCACGAATGGAAAACCCTGCGTCAGTGATGACATTCTGTACAGACCTCGTTATAAAAGAAAAAGGGGGTTTGGAGGCCCGGTGAACACACTGGCCTGGGTGCTAGCAGAATCCGTCCCAGGCTTTTCCCATAATGAAACTGTAACCAAAATGTGTAATCAGTGTAACCAACTTGCAAGTATTGACTCTCCTGAGGAGTGATTATTGAAAGGGCCTAATCAATAGTGTAGCCTCCACAAATTAACAACGTGAGCTGTTTGTTCAGTGTGTCTGGGATTATGTTGTAGTCTTTGATGTCACACAGTCAGGTAGGGAATTTGGGCTGCCCCACGTGTGTTAGGTGTGTGTAATGTGTGCGAGGCCAGTCAAATCTGCAAACCCACTCATGCTAAGCTCATTCTTTGAAATAAAACCATGATAATGCTACTTACTGAGAGGTCCTTGGGTGCATGGGCACATCTCAAATTAAAAAAGGAAAAACTATGAACACAGACAAATACAAATCCTTTGCAGAATGATGTACAACTCATTACGGCACCAAGAGAAAAGTTCATACCAGGTTGCTAAAACGGAGAGCTACAGAATTAAATAAATTCATTCAACTGGTAATTTAAAAAAGTTATATCACAAAATATTATCATAAAACTACAAATAAACAAAAACATACAAAAACAGAATTTGAAATGCTCAGCATTTTGACCAGTCAGTATCATGAGTCAAGGGGTCTTCTAAACTTACATTAAATCTTCCAGTGTCTTTTTCCTACTCTAATACTATCCAACAAAAATAAAACTGTTGATGCACAATCTTAAGGCCACAAACAGGAAAAACACAATTATGTTCACACTCTCCCTACAAAGCAAACCTCTAGAAACCCAAGAAGTAGCACCAATGGGCAGCAGTTACCATAAGATGCGCTTCCAGGCAGCTTACGTAACCAAGGCAACAGCTCTCACTTGCAGCACATCAGCATTGCAAGAGCAACTTGGCCATCTCCACCTCAAAGGCAAAAGCAGAGCAAATGGGATAGAGAACAAACGGAAGACTGGTTAGCTGAGAAGTCAGGGACAGCAGTGACTATAGGTACAGATACACAGATACACACCCAGCAAGGTTCTGCGAGAGTTACTGGGACTGCTTCAGTGGTATCCCTGTGGTGTGGTAAACAGATGTTCCATAAGTATTTCACTTTTGTATTCTTCCTGGCTTCTTAGACAAATGTCCAGCTTTTCATATTTTGATCGCTTGGAACATGCAGAGAGTTAAATCAGTCTGTTTAAAAGGGAAATGTTGTCTCTTAAGTCCTGTGAACTCCCTATGGCTATGACAGCACTGGTGTTTCATTTTAAACACACTCATCTGGTGCTGCAGTACTCAAATCTCTAATTCAGATTTCTCAATGGAAAAATGACTGTGGCACATTTGCAGTTGCATTTACTTATCATCCTCATCAGAAGTAACTTGTACAAGGCTTTTACAGGCAGTAATGAACTGTACAGCAGAATTGTAACATGTACAATCACACATTACATGTCAGGCAACATAGTTACATCTATTTCAGACACTAAATGTGTAACATAAAACACCACACAATAAACTGTTGAACCTGAACTTCAGCTGGGATACAATATTTGTGAAACCCTTTTTCTGAAACGGATCCCTGGGCCGAGACAGAACAACAATACGTGCGAAACAAGTACTAACAAATGGGTGAAACTGCACACACTGAACATACTTGATTTTATGTGCCTATGAAAGTGTGGATGTAGCATTTGATTGGCTAATGAGAATTTGTGTTGTGCAGCTGGGGGGTAAGTGAGGACATGTGGATTTACCATAGGTGACTAGCATTATATAGTTATTCATTCCATTCAGGTGAGACAGCAGTCGCAAGGATCTAAAATAGAATGGACATAGATCTACACTTTTCTCTTTGTGATGAATATAATAAAATTGCGTTGTAATCTATCCATCCACATAGCAATTGCCACACACTCCTCCACCACCTACTACCATTAGTTTTAATATACCTGGGCAGGTGAAGGTGAAGGCTGCACCTCACTATACCCGGGCAGATGAAGGTGAAGGCTGCACCTCACTATACCCGGGCAGGTGAAGGTGAAGGCAGCACCTCACTATACCCGGGCAGGTGAAGGTGAAGGCAGCACCTCACTACTACACATCATCAGTCTCTCCTCCTGCCTATTGGTTCACAGACCTCTACACACAATGTTCCCATGGCCCAGCTTGCTTTAAGGGGGCCTAGTTGCCCTGGGCAAGACACAGATATGAGCTACTAATTGCTGCTGCTGAGGACAGATTGATGTCTGCCCTTTAGCTCTTGTATTAGAGTACTTTGTTTCCTCTGTTGCAGTTTTTAAAATTGCTTGATTTGTTTTGCCCTCTGATCATCAGCCATGATGTCAATGTCTGTCTGTGGTGGTTCTCCCTCATGGGGGCAAATATCTGCTTTTCTTGTCAATAAAACAGCCTGACATGGTAACTGCGATGCCAATAAATAGTTCATCCACTCTGATCTTTCTATTGGTTTCCTGATCCAAAAACACATCCATCACAAATGGGCAGTACAGCCCCGGATGCTGGCCTGAGCCGTTGGGCAAATTGTGGGAGTTTGTCACACGGAGAGAAATAAGATGCACGAGTTTCTGCTATAAGTCACTCCTAGTTTTCCCAGTAATCACATCATAAAATTTGAATTTATTATCTGTGAGCATTCACAAAAAACTTTCAGCAAAAGAAGTATTGTGTCACTGAAGTAATTTGTGATTTTAATCAACCTCAGATTTTACAGTGGATTTTACATCTGTATTCTCACAGCACATGGGAAATTTGGTACTGTCTTTTAGCATTAGATATCTACATTACATGTTGTTGCTGTGTATGCAATGACATTAAAGATTCTTATCAGCGTGCCTTCTATATGTGGACATGAGCTTTCGCTATTCATATGCTAACAGTAACATATAAAGGCAATTACTGATACAGTACTTTACAAAGGCGGATGAAGTATCTGCCCAGCAAGAAGTTACATGCGCATTTTTGCGAAAGGCGCTATATAAAAATAAATTGAATTTAATTGAACTGAATATGTAAAACAATCAAATGAAAATACAAAAATTAACAGCAGTTAAAACAATTTTGTATTCTTTGCTTTTTTAACTATCTGTGTGGAGAGGAGCAGGCACTGGTGCTCCTCTGGGAGAGCACCTTGTGCAGAAGAGCCCAAAGCATGAAACATGTGGCACACGGAGCACGCTCACTTCTCAGTCTGTACGTCACACACTGTCAGCTCAGGCCGTCACCCCAACTGTCAGAACACGAGGACCATTGCTCTTGGGTGAGATGCCACCAAGTTCAGATAACAAAGCCAGAGGAGATCTCTGCTGTTTATCTTTGTGACACACCTTAATCTCGTCCACAGAGCAGGGTATTGGGATGTAGGTGTGTGTCTTATCATTCTGACGAGGGAACTGAATCTAAAAGACGGATTTATGAGGTCAAGAAAAAAAGGTCCAATACAGGAATGAGGTAGGAGTATGTTATGTCTATATTTAGACAATATACTACACAGCCATCTTATACCATCTAAAACAGAGGAACTTCCAGTCATCCTAACAACATAAGAAAAGGTTAAATGCCACAGAGTTCATATTAAAATAGTGGCACAAAAATTAGGCTTGCAACTCAGATTGTGCTCTGGTTTAAATCTAAAATTCAAATTCATTTTAATACAGTGCCTTTTAAAACAGAGTTGCCCCAGGGCATTTTAAATTTCCCTGTTTTGTCAATACATTTAAATCCTAGCCATCCGGCTCAGACTGCCCCACCTAAAGAGGTTTAGTTGTGGAATAGTCCAGGGTGAAGGCAATCAGCCATATAATGCACAAACATTAGGAAGTAATAAAAACTTATGTGTTCAGCAAGTGCTGCCTCAAATTTTTTCAAGTTCCTTTTAAAACTGCAGTTAGACTTACAAGTCAGCTGTTTCTGTGATCTTAAAGAAAAAATGTATTCAAAAAAGTATTCAATCAACAGCCACTGTTTCAGCCTAGAAGCAACCAAATATGGCCATTCCACCTAGAGTACCTTTCATGTTAGGTACTGTACGTATAGTGTGAATATACATGTCTGAACTTTCTCAAAATCAGGGTGATCACATCACATGTCATGGACAGGAACATGAAACCTGACCTGCTGGTTGGACGTGGGTAAAGACTGCGGTCTTACTGTGGGCCACATTAATTCCTCCTCTTGTGTTTGTGTTACATCTTACAAGCTTAATACATTAAATGATGATGATGAGATGTAAGCATGGAAATCCTGCCGACCTCACTAGAGCATCATTACTTACTCCTGACAGGCTTATTACACGGTGACCACCAGGCTGTAGCTGACAGCACAAATTGAGCAGGTCCTTAAGAGGAGGGCTATCCAACGAGAGGAAAGTTGTTCAATCTACATGTTCATAAACAGTTGGAATATGAACTAAATCAAACACATTACCACACGTCAAGGACATCAAACCCCAATGAAGCCATTAAAGATTTATTCACAAGCGGGATAATGTCCCTTTTCTTCCCTTTGCCCTCTCTCCCTCCCTTCTCCCTCCTTTCATCTCTGCGCTGTGGTCAGGATGGCCGGGCTGCCCTGCGTCACTGGGCTTTCTGCACGTACCCGTGCTGTCAGTCACGCAGCTACCGCCAACAGCCACAACATCTGGGCTGTCTGGAAATGCTCGCTTTGCCTCTGGGGGACGGAGAGGGACTCGCTGAGGGCAACCGCTGACCCCGACTCTGCCTACAGCTGCTGCAACCTCTTTGTCCCTTCAAGGTGGCGGTAATGTTGAAACAGTCAGCTGGGGGCCACTGGGATTCAGGCTGTATGCCACTGAGCTTCGCTCCAGCCATCAGCTCCTTCATCCCGTGTGTACGCACGTTAGAAATCATACACACGTGTTCGCTCAGACACGAGTGTGTGTGCCACCTTTTCAACCAAAGCATATAACAAGTGTGTGAGGCTCCCACCAGTGACGAATCTCTGACGTGTTTCCCGTCGTCAGCCTGACTAACTCGCGCCCCTCTCTGTGCCGCCACCCCCACTAATGCAAGCATCACCGCGGTGCTCAGTCTCGTCATCCCCTGCAGAAATATGCACTCAACCCCCCCACCACCACCACCCCCCAGTTTAGCTCTCCCAGCGTCAATACAATAAAACCCAATGAGAAACAGCAACAAAAAGCTGGAGGTTAATCCACCACTTTAGCCTTTTTTTTTTTTTGAGAACGCGGCAATAATTTGTGAACCGGCTAAACTGTTTGGATAAGACCTCATATCTCAATCCCTGTGCAAACAAAGAACGGCCCTAAAGCCTTCAAAAAAACACAATTAAACCTCACTGCATTGGTTTACACATAAGCACACGTGTGTAAAAGCCTCTTTGTTAAGTAAACATTTCAGAAAGCTGGGTAAGAATTCAGAACACACGAAAAAAAAAATTTGCCCACATGTAACTTTGTTGAAACTTTATATGAGCTCTCACTCATACATTCAACCATTTGGCAAGTAAACCCCTTCATATAACATGAAAGTGGCAATTCTGAAGCAGACTAAACTTCACAGTAGTACACTTTACCACATCACACTCTGCTAAGCAAACACATTACCGCTTTTCTGTTAATGCAACCTCTCGCCAGCCTAGCCATGCAACGCTTTGGCAGTTTTATTTTCTGCCTGTCACTAATGGCGACATGGAGCTGCTCTGCAAAGGACACCTGTCTGGATGAGGTGCTGTTGGAGAAGGTGTCAGGCAGGTCAGGTAAATAAGGCCCCTTCTCATCGCAGAAGGACAGAGCTTTCACCGTGTCCAGCAGCTTTGATGAGGGGGGGTTAATGATCCTCAGCTGGAAGGGTGTGGTGCCCCGAGCCAGCAGCCGCTCAGGGGGGCCCCTGATGCAGCATGACAGCCAGTCTTCGCCATGGGCCTCCTGGCCCATCAGCACCTGCTTCCCATCCATCACCCTGCCCCATGTGCAACACCAGACTGACAGGCCTCACGCACACATGCGACACACATGGACAACCCATAATGGTTTCTATGGAAACCTCCATTTTTACTATTCTCTCAACCTTATAAACAGCTCCCAGCTGATAGGTAAATAGCATGATCGATTATGGCATTTTCTTGCATTTCATTATTAACCAGGTATAGCCCTACAAAAATACATGAAAAGTTTCCAAATGACAGGATATCAGGCCTTGTAGGACGCTGTACAGACTTGTACTCTTGCGTTATTCAGGGTTTGTGTTCAGAAGCGTGTACATGAATGCAATACCAGACCATAACTCTTATCTCTTGTATGGGACAGAGACTGTCTAAGCCCTCAGGCCTACAGGCCTGGGGCAAACAGCTAAATAAACATCCTTCCAGTAAAAGCACAGCCAACCAGCTGTTGTGGTGATTTTGAACAGCTCAGTTAGTCTCCTGAACCTCAACGAAGAGACAAGGTCAAGCTGACAACGGCAGCAGGAGTGAGGGAGCGTCACAGAGTGAGGACGGTAGTGCCTAGAAAAGGCAGACAGGCTGGAGCCAGAGCACGCCGTCAACCTTCACCCGTTAGACAGCAAAGAAAACCGTGCACACAAAGGGGTGTGCGTGATGCCAAAAGCGCCATGGCCGTGACACAAAATTCCATCTCGCTGCCACATCATCCTCCTCTCAACCTTTAGAACACTTTGTGCTCTCGTCACTGCTCGCTGCTTAACGGACAGATCTGGTGCCCTAGCTGCTAGCAGCCATACTGTTTCCCAATCTTTGCTATTTAAAACATACTGGGAAAAGGTCATAGTGCAGGAAGGAGCAAAAAAAAGACAGGGTACCTTTACTCCAGCACTGAAAGGTAGCAACATGTCTTAATTACCACTCATCTGTCACAAAGGTCCAACCTGTATAACATCATCTCTCTTCTGTCATCAGCCTATTCTCTTACTCAACAGTGCCCTGACATTTCTGCACGTCCTTTTCCATTTCAACTTGAGTTTTTATTGCTTGGGTGTGGTTGAAGTACAAGCACAAGATGCTTCATCTCTTTTCAGCCTCAGAGATCCACACACAACCAGAGGCCTGCGTTAGCCTAACGAGCAGTCGCCCTGGCCCATTCCCTTCACACGCACTGGACAGAAGGACATCGTAGCCTTTCCTTTTCAGCACTTTAATGACAATGTCCCGATGTGTGACTGTTGAGAAGGGTTAACTCCGTGTCCCTCCACAAAACGCTTGTTTAGCTGTCAATGACCAGCTATTGTTCCACCCCAAGAGGATGGTCTTCAGAGAGCGGCCATGCTGTGGAACCTTCCGGCCTTCCCCACGTGGCCTTTCAGCCCTTATTAGCCAAGCGCTCCCCAGGGAGGCTGTCTTGCTGCACAATTTTGTTCATAAGAAAGGAGTATTTCTCTCCGCTAACTTCATCCTCTTCTGCTCACAGTACAGCTCAGATCTTAATGAGAGGAGTCTTCACTATAGAGCACAGGGGTTGCTGACACTTCAGATTCCTCTCAGATGTTTTCTATTGGTTAGACTTCTAAAGTTCAGAATGGGAGTCAATACAGCTTCCTTTCATCTGAGTGGATGGGTACTTTGTCTTACTTTAACGGCTTGAACTTTTATCACTTCTGCAGGTTCACGTTAACGACGACTATTGTCGCATCACATTTTTGTCTCAGTTTTTAGTGAATGTGGATTTTTCCTCTAAAGTTCACCAGTTCTCTTTGTCTGGTGTAGCTATTGCTTTCATAATACGAACACAAGCGTTTGAGCTGAGCCGGTGACGCTTGGCGTGTTTGCTTGTGTTTGTGATTGTGGATCATCTGACGTCAAATGGGCATCCCATTCCAGAACAGCCTCCAGATTACTGCGCTGGATTTGATGTAATTGAAAAGATTTGGATGAAATTGGAAGAAGGGCAGCAATTTATCAGTTGCGTAACCATTTAACCATTAGCATAAACTGTGTTCAGCGAAATGAACTGAATTTTATTTTACAATGTGCTTAAGTATATTACTTGCTTTTGAATTGCTGGCACTTTTAGAGGCTGTGGTCGAAAATTTGCACTAAAATCCAATGTTTACAGTTTGTTAATTAAAAAGAATTGGACGATCATTGCAATAAAGACTGTAACATGTTTGCATTTTTCTCTTACCTCATAGTTTCTGTTGAGTTACCCCTAGCTGAATAGACCTTTACAAGAAACTCCTGTCTACTTCCTGAGGGAGAAAGGTGGTGATACAGGCTGAACCCATAATATTCAGCAGGTACAGAGCTGTAAGCTGTGAGGTGCTGGCCTTGTAACTTAACATGGAGTTAACTTAACATTTAGAACTGAATAGAAAAGCTCTTGCACGCCTTACCACTAAAGTGCATGTTTTCAAATACGTAATATTTAATAATGACGTCGCAGACAGCAAGAAGACAGTTTCTAACAATACTTAAGCTCCTATCAGCAAAAGAAATTGTATATTTCTGCATCTAAGAATCAAGGTTTGATTTGCTCTTTTCTCGAGTCGGCACATCACACACCACGAGAGCTGAACACAGGGCTGACTTACAGCAGCATGCTTGATTTAACTGAAAGCCTGGATCCTCCAATGTCATTTGCAATAGCAGACAGTCAAGTCTGTTTGATTTCCACGTGGTGGGAAAAGGATCCGGAGGGTGGAAGGCTCGGGTTAGTCATTATGTGTCCTTTTTTACAGCTTTAATGCAGCTTTCTGGCGGACAATGCGACTGGCTGAATGGTTCTATCCTGACACAGCGCAGTCTGCCTACCTTTCTGCTGGCGGGAAAGGTTAGTACACATTTTTACAGCCCCTCACTCCTTGGCTTGAAGTCATGCAGCTCCTTCTGTTTATGGATAATGTTGGTCTTTCTGAGACTGAGAGGTCACGCCGCTGTCAGCCTTATCTTCTAAGCGTGAGCTCCTCTAATGTACTCTGCGAGCTCTCCTGGCAGCAGGGACTGTTTGCTTTGCATTCACCATCTTGACCTGCACTGATAAGACAGATCACTGATAGTGTCAACAGTTGGCAAGAGGGTCTGAGGCTGTCACTCAAACGAACGGGGTATTTTTACTTCTCTACACCTCTAATGTTACGTTGTCATCTTCTCCCTATCTTAGGTTCTAGAAGCTACTTCTAAATGCTAAAAACTGGCTAAGTTAATAAATTAAACAAGGGATGCAATATCAGATGGTTCCTGTTCCTGTCTTTCTAACAATTAACCTGCTGCTAGTCATGTATATAAATGTTATGCAAGTCTTTTTTAACATAAACACACACACACACACACACACACACACACTCACACACACATATACACACACACTGCCTGGCCAAAAAAAGTCATGATGCCTCTGGAAGCAGTGTTATTAGCTGGTGTTGCTTCAACTGGTCTGGCCTAAGGCTAAAATTAGGAAACGGGTTCAAGGAGCATGAGGACTCACTTACACACATGTACTGGCCACCACAGAGTCCTGACCTTAACCCCCTTCGAAGACTTTAGGATGTGCTGGAGACGAATTTAGAGAGTGGCTCGACTCTCACGTCATCACTACAAGGTATTGGTGAAAAATGAACGCAGATGTGGATGAAAATAAACACTGAGACTTTGCATAAGCTTGTCAAAACAACTCCTTTGATTTTAATTATAACACCTCTGTGTGTGTGTGTGTGTGTGTGTGTGTGTGTGTGTACAAGAGTGTTCAAAAATAATTAATTGGATTTCAAATGTCTATATGTATGGATTACAGAGACTGATTATTGACACATTAGTGTAAACAGACTCATAAAATTTGTTATTCATCTGTAAGTTCTCTACGTAACCTTAGTGACGTGAACAACGTCACAGTGATAATTCGTGCCACTCTCGCTCCAACATGTCCGTTCTCACTTATTCCAGGACATTAATGATGCGGGTTTTCAGTTCAACCACTGTTGTTGGTAACAGTGCCACATAAACAACATCCTTAATGTATCCCACAGGAAAAAAATGGCATGATGTTAGATCAGGTGACCTAGGGGGCCACTTGTAGAGCACCAAATCATGGGGTCTGCTGCAACCAATCCAACGCTGAGGGAGAATTTAGTTGATTCTCTTTCTTTCTTAGTTCATATCCTGTTTCTTTGGAATAGTCCATAGGGTGAACAAAACTGACACTGCACCAACACTACTGACGCACACTTCACAAACTGCAGCACACAAAATGCCTTCTGCTGTTCTGTCACCATGGTCTCCCAAACTGCATATCGGAAGAGCCCTTTAGTGATAACATTCAAAAACTCTACAGTTCTCTTTTATTTGGTATACGCTAATTCGATACATGATTTGATTAATGTAGCAATAAGCCCATAATGTATATTATTGTATTGAATTTTTGACTGTAGCAACAGAGGTGATGCCTGAACATAATGGTAATGTTCCTCATGGAATAATGACTAAGGTGATGGTACCACTGAGGTCCAAAAGAAAACATTTACGAATCACTTATGACCAACAGAGACTGAAGGCAGTTACACCTATATTGCATTCATCGTAGACTTAATGTGAGTGTAAAGCATGAGCAGACAGTGTCTTTATGTGAGGAGAGAGAGCCTATTGCTGGCTTGCACTGAACAAATCCCTTGTAATGCTTTTAATACTCTGTCTGCTTTAGTATGACATTTGTGACTAAAAAGCGAGTAAGAACACAGACGGTGGCCTAACGAGCAGTAGATGTGACGAGCTCAGATGAGTCATGCGTCACCTTGATCTCAGTACATGGTCAAGTAAACATGGGAGGCTCAACCAAAACAGCCATGTTGATCGAACGGCTTGTGTTCCAGCAGCTCCATCATGGTGAAGGATGTGGGGCTACTCAACCCCATAAGCTAATGATGAGCAGCAACAGTACAAATCCATTCCAGCTGAGCGTGTTCTTCCTGTAGTGGAGTTACACGGCGTGGTTCCTTCAGACCACCTACACCTCGGCCGATCACAACTCTCAGGTGCCACTCACTCTCACTTTCAAACATTTCTTTACTTCATTTTTTCTAGTGTAGCCCTGACTTATTACCCTGAATATTGAGCAGAATGTGTGTGTTGTACACAGTCCCCATCTACAGCGGCAGTTTAATGGTTTGATAAGTTTAGACGTGGCATAAGCTGTGCACAGCACCTGTGCCACGTGGCACAGTTCAGTCTGGGGGGCCCTAACACATGATTCGGGAAAAGCAGCCGCTTGAGACAGTGTTGTCCTCCTCCATCGACAAAACATTGTTTCTCTCTTTCAAAAAACTTAGGGTTGACGGTTGAAGTAGAACGACAGGAAAAGATAAGCAACAGTGTGACACACCTGCTGAAAAATGTCACAGGAAGCAAGATGAAGTCATCAGGTGCCCAATAAAAAGACATGAAAAAAGAAAAACTATATGACACATATGCCTAAATTTACACTTACAGAACATACTTATAAGCACATATACATGCTGTATAAATAAACAAGAGTCAAAGCTATTTTGTCAAAATTCATTTTTAATCATGTTTATATTACCAGCAGTGTTAAAGACAAAAACAAGGGAACAGTTGCCTTTTGGTCGCTGAAAGGCCCCTAAAGCTAAGACAAATGGAACCGCACTGGGGTCAAGTCCACCGCAGCAGAATCAATGCACGTGGTAATTGCTTTTCCAAATGAAAAATTGTCCTTTAAATTATAGCAAATGTTTTATGCCTTAACAAATTAAGAAAAAAGAAAGCAGAGAAAGCAGCATACGTCTTATGTAACAAACCACATAATAAAAGAGGTAAAATTTTTGAACTGTTACCACTATTATTTTAAATTAAACCCTGAGGCAGATGAATCACACATCACAGCTAGAATCCTAGTTAAACTGCTACAGAAATGTATAAATTGTGTCACTCGAGTTTAATAAATCTTGATATCTCCCTAATGAAGACTGGACCAAAGAGGGCATGTCCTGTATGGTTAATCACTGCACATCCAAGTTGATTTGAGCAGAAGAGAACAGTGATATAAAAAAGTTTGAGGTGAGCTGTTTCTATGAACATCTGTTCCTTGTCCTTGAACATAAGGTTTCTAATCTGACCAAAAAAAAAACAATATGCTGATTTAAAGATTTTAAAAATCATGTGCAAGGAATAAAGGATCTTTAATTACTGTTTATAAATGAATATATATGTTCTGTGTGTGTGTGTGTGTGTGTGTGTGTGTGTGTGCATTCCTTTGTTCGTGTGACCTGTATACTTGTATCTAAATGTCCCTGAAACACTGACAGCAGTACGAACAGAGCTGACTCCCTGCTTCCAAACCCACATATACAACATATGTAAGTTATTTTACTAAGAGCACTTTGAAATGCTGTATAAAAAAGAAAAGCACTGGGTTGCAGCTGGCAATGCTTAACGTTGTAAACTACATTTCAGTAGCACTTGATATTTTTTAAAAGCAGTTTCCTATTAAGGCAGATTGTGCCTGAGCATATTTCAGTGATGACACAGTAAGTGGGGTGGTTCTGTGGATAGCACTGTAGCAGTGTGGAGCTGTTACCTCACACCTCCTGGGTCATGGGCTCCACCCTAGCCCTCGGCACTGTGTGTCTGGAGTTTGCATGTTCCTCTCCTGCGTGTGTGGGTTTCTGCCGGGATCTCTGGTCCCTCCCTCTGGTCTCTTTGTTATTCATTCACTTAGCAGACACTTTTATCCAAAGCGACTTACAGCATTCTACATACGTGTCATACTGAGCTAGGGCTAGGTGTCTTACTGAGGGACACACACGGTGGCCGGGCCGAACCAGGAGACTCCTGCATCCCAGCCTGATGTGCTACCCATTGAGTCACCAGGCCACCTTTTTCCTTTATTTTCATTTTCCTCTATGTCCATGTGTAAGTGACAGCATACCAAGTGAGAGCAGCCAGCACCTGCTCTGAACAGACCAGCCTCATCTACACACTCCTATTTCTGCTATCTTATATCAGCGGCTATATGCCCCAGTCTGCATATTTTCCAATGATCCTTAAACAAGAAGCAACCTCAGAACTGTACAGTAGTTACACATCTTACATTTATGTAATAATCAGCTCAGCCAGGTGTTCCTGTGTTAGACTGTACCTTCACTCGGCTGACCTCAACAACCTAAATGTCAATCAGGACACTTTAAAGGTGAAAACCATAAATGATCCCAAAAATTAACAAATTATCTATTCAAAGTATTGGAGAAAAGAACAGTACAATGCAATAAAATAAATGTGCAGTACATGTATACACGTAATTATGAGGCTGCACCTGCCTAGCGCTAGAAGAGCCCTTGTTGGTCTGTTCAAGGACAAAGCAATGCTTGTGGGATATCTGGTTCTGCAAAAAACACAAGTGTTAAGAAATACTCTTTACCAAGATATCAGCTGCATCTTTCAAAGCAAATTGCGTGATAATGATAATGATAAACATCTGCCGACAGTATTCATTTGTGTGAGAGAAATGAGAAATGTGCTTCGGTCTTCTTAAGCATCATGCATTCAGTTTCTACAAATTTTTTTCAAAATTACATGGGTTCATTAAGTACAAATTAACAGCATGTTCATAAGAAATATCACTAAAATTCTCTAAGTCGTCTTTATGAACATATTTCATCATTACCTGTGCAGTTATAGTACGACTGACTATTCAGTGTAATACAGTACTACTCACTAACCAGTGTGTTTTCATCAAAATAATACTGCTAACGATTCACCCAGGTGTATGCTGTGAGTATACACCCAGCTATCAGTCCTTTTGGTTTATAGTGCTGTGAGTATACACCCAGCGAGCTTTCCTTTT